>CP126898.1:44222791-44310291 GCA_030440675.1 Furcifer pardalis
GGAATGTAGCAGAGGATGATGCTCCGGTATGGAATGTGCTCACACGTGCAAAAGAAGTTGACATGGCTGTGAATGAAGCCACGTGGGTAGTGATAGGATGCCTTAAACCTACCCCAGTTGAGAAGATGTACCCTCTTGTTGGTATGGCTCCACCTAAGACCAGGAGAGAAGGAGCAGCAGATGCTGAGAGAACTGAGCAAGAGAAGGACCCTCAACGTTCTCTGGATGGAAATGAGCCTCAAGTCCACCAGGTCAGATCCAGGAAGAGCTTCATGGCAAGAACAAACCTTCTTGAGGGTACGCAAGAGCAAAACCAAACTAGAAGATGGAGGAAGGAGCTCACTGGACAAGGGACGATATTTAAGGAGGAGGAGATGGTTGGGGAACTCAACCACCTCTTCGTCACCTGGAGGACCCAGAATAGGCTGAGGGTTGGAGTCCCTCAAGGCAAGACCAACAGACTCAAATGGGGGCTGATGGCGGACAACAACAAGACACGGAGTGAATGTGGAGAGATGGAGAACCCATTGGCTCATTTGCTGGTCTGCCGATGGCTGCCAGAAAGAGGCACCAATGAAGACTTTGTTTGGTCCGTCCAGGGTTTGATCAAGACATGAAAGAAGAAGAACCAGAAGCAGGCATTGATGAGTACTTGAGTTTGGCCAACGTCAAAGCCAAGAAAGTGGCTTCATTTGGACAGTCCAGGGTTTGATTGGGACACCAAAGAAGACACAAGAGCCAGCACTGTCTGCATCTGCAGATGTTTCCATGGACATGTGGCAGGTGTGCCTAGACACCAGAGTGCATGGAGCGCTGCTTACCTTCCCACGTAAGTGGTACCTATTTATCTACTTGCAACGTCTTGCAATTTCAAACTGCTCGGTTGGCAGGAGCTGGGACCGACGTCGGACGCTCACTCCGTCATGCAGTGCTCGTGAATCGAAATCCAACCTTCCATTCGCTGAGTGCAGCGTCTTAACCACTTGAGCCACTGCAGTCCATGCCCTTCTCCGTAGCATCCCCCAAATCTTAGTACCCCAGCCATTGCACACACTCCAAAGACACCTGCTCTTTTAGTTCACCCCCATCTTTGGAAGTTCAATTCAATGTGTGGAAATTAGTGAAAATTACTCAGAAAGGATAGGAGGAGTGGTGGTGGAAAAATTAAAATTTGCACGAGAACATCCCGGAAAGTGCCAGATCTAAAACCCTAGATGCTGCCGCCAGCCCCCAAAATAATATTTTCTTTTCTCCTGATGGTGTTTTCTCTCTCCCCTGCTTTACTCCTTTCCCCCTCCCTCCCCTTCTTCCAGCCTCCTCCGAAGTATTGCGGAGCCGGAGTTGGCAGAGGAAGCGCAGAGGAAAGGCAGCCGAGCGCATGGGGGGAAAGCAGCTTCAGCCGTGGCGGCGAGAGATCCAGATGCATTTTGCAGGACCATCAGCGGCGGAGAGGCATTACGAGTTAGGGGCGGTAACTCTCTGCGAATTCTCCAGGGCTTGAGAATCCTTTGGAAGGGAAAGAAAGAGAGAAAGCAAGAAAGAGATGAATTGAAGCCAGCCCAGTTATACTTTTTGGCTCGTCTAGAGTACCAAAGATCACCGCATGGCTACGGAAAAGAGGAATTGACCATCTTGGCCGGATTCACATCAGCGAAGACGGCCACCTGCATGGACCAAAAGAGTGGCATGGCCTTCGGCCTGTCGGAGGGGGAAACGGAGAGAAGATAGGAAAGGAAAAATCTCATCCATGGGTCACGTCATTCTGGAGCCTGCATCTGAGGACCGTTCTCGGGGTGCTGTAGAAAGTTTGGGGTTTTGAACAGCAAGAAGGTAACTGTTCCACTGCAGTGCCTTGGCTGTCAAGGGCTTTACAGCGGAATGTTTCATCGTAGCGGAGCCGAGGAGAAAAGGAGACGCTGGAATCTGTTCCCCTCCATACGGCTGGGACTGAACCCGACCGGGTGAGCATCCACAGTTGCCCAAGCTGGCCAGATGTTTTGTGTCTGGGGGTTTCTGGCTTCCCAGGCGGGGACATGGATGTGCTTTCAAGGTGACTCCTTCCTCCTCCTCCTCTAATTGGGTTTGGATTGCCTGTACGGGGATCGCTCTCTCTCTCTTTCTCATGGCTCCGGACTTGGTGAAGTGGCGTTTTCTCGCAGGAGTGCTTTTTGACGGATGACTTTGGAGAGAGACGAGGGCTGAAAGGTAAGGAGGGGTGGCGGACTTTAGAGGGAGGAAATGAGGGAGGGTATCAGAGGGAAAGCATGGAAACTGGGAGAGAGGCACCTGTGTTTATAAGCTGTCCCATGCTAATTTTAAGGATGAGTATTCTATACATTTCTTTTTTTTTTTAATGAATTGCTTTTTGGAAGATGCGTTTAACAGCCACGGAAAAGAGAAGCTACGGTGGGGGAAGGAAAAGGAATGGCTGCCATTTCCATTTTATTGTAAACCTGACAGAACTGTTCGAGAACAGGCCAGTCAACTGATAAGTGGACAACTGGATCCGGTCTTTTGGGACTTGTGTCCTTTTGGATTTGTGCCTGTGTTCGTCACAGTCTTGAACGCTCACAAGACACCTTTGTTGAGTAGAAATCTAGCCTGACAACCAGAAGTTGCAGAGGGGTGATTTATTTATTTTTTTGCTTGAGGTGCTACTTATCTCCTAGCAGGGAGTTTGTTTGTTTTCTCCAAGCATGGGTGGGAGAGAGAGTTGGTAGAGGGAGAAAGACAACAGCGATGATGGCCAAATCCTGAACCAACATTATACAACCTTCCAGGCGCAAAAAGTCACAGAGTTGTGTATTTATTGGTATGTCAAGACAAAGTCAAACACTTCTCTGCAAGGAGAAATCTAGTAGTGCATGCATTAGGTCAGGGATTCTTAACCAGCGGCTCATGGACCGGATGCAGCCCATGGCACTATTTCGTGTGGGGGCCGCCACCACCACCTCCACCACACCCGGAAGTGCCATGTGGTTGAGGAAGGACAAAATGGCTGTCCGGCCCCCAAAGCCGTCTGAGGGAGTGTAACCTTAAAAAGGTTCGTTCTTTTCTTTGAACCCGGCAATTCTGATGAGCCACGACCGTTTTGGCCCTGGTTGGAAAGGCATATGGTGTTCTTCATTTCATTTCGTTTCCTGTCCTTCCAACTCGAGTCACACGCCAAAGCATACTTCTGTGGGTTAAAGGTTAGCAATGGAAGGACCACCCCTCCAGCCTGTGGCAAAATTGTCCCATTAACGGAGCGCTTTGCTGAGGGGTTCAGAGGAAAGATATTGATGCTCAGGTGGGAATCACCTTCTCCCCTTCCAAATGGGCCAGGACTCCATGCTCCATCACTCCCAGCAGGAGAATGAGGCTCTAGGTTAGGGGTGCCCAAACTACGTCCCGGGTCCCAGATGTGGCCCCCGATGCAATTCATCCAGCCCTGAAGCACTTCCGGGAGGAACGAGGGCTTCGTGAGCTGGATGAATTGGCATCGGAGGCCACATCCTGTCCCTGGGCCATAGTGACCGGCTTCCTGAACCACGTGACTGGCCCACACCTTGAAAAGTTTGGACACCCCTGCTCTAGGTCAGTGATGGCCAACTTTGGCACTCCAGGGGTTCTTGGACTTCTATTCCCAGAAGCCCAAGCAAGCGCTTCTGCCCTCAGTCTTCTAGGGCTGTGATGGCAAACCTTGGTGTACGCGCAGTAAACCCATACGTGTGGATTCACAGGGACTTGGGCTTCTGGGAACTGAAGTCCAAGAACTGCTGGAGTGCCAGTAAACCCATTCATGTGGATTCACAGGGACTTGGGCTTCTGGGAATTGAAGTCCAGGAACCGCTGGAGTGCCAGTAAACCCATTCATGTGGATTTACAGGGACTTGGGCTTCTGGGAATTGAAGTCCAAGAACCGCTGGAGTGCCAGTAAACCCATTCATGTGGATTCACAGGGACTTGGGCTCCTGGGAATTGAAGTCCAGGAACCGCTGGAGTGCCAAGGTTCTCCATCACTGCTCTAGGTCTTCATGACCAGGTGTTTTTGGGTAGAACCATTAGACCCATCATTAACAGCTCTTGCAAACACAAGCCTGTGGCTTCCTTTAGCGAGTCCGTCCATCTCATATTAGGCCTTCCTCTATTTCCAGTACCCTCCCCCTCCAGCATCACTGCCTTTTGCTAGTCAGCCAGTTCTTTACTGTGCCTTTTCCCTGCCCACAAACCCAGGCAAACACCATCCCTGTGAGGTAGGATTCAGCTGAGGAATAAAGCCACAGGCCCAGACTCACCCAGTGGCCCCTGGGATTCCACGTCCTTATCGGGATTCGAACCTGGATCTCCCAAGCCTCCGTCCGACACACAAACTACAACGCTGACTTGGAGCGGCTTTTTATTCTTGCCATGACAGCCCTGCAAGGTAGGGCAGGCTGAGAAATCTGATAGCTGGACCATGGCACCCCCTGGAGTGTCTCACAGCTCCATGGCAGCCCGAAAGTGCGCCTTCTTTCGGCTCTCCGGAAAGCCAGCTGGACTCCTAGTTTCCTTCAAAGCGACATCTAAGCCTTTTTTCCGGAGGTGGCAAATATTTCGGCCTCAAATCAAGAGGCGCTGAGTGTCTGTGTCATATAAAGTTTTACAGTATTGTAATTTTCAAGTGGTTTCCGGAAAAACCGCGGCCAGCAGCCAAGAAAACCTTGTTTGGGAAGCACGTTCGCTTCTCGGTGTCTAGGGTTTGTTCCCTCTCTCTCTCCCCGCCCCACCGTTGCACTCCACAATTAGTGACTTCATTCATTCGTGAGAAACAAAACTACGAACCGAAAACCGGAGTCCTCAACCTTTTAAAGACGTGGGCCGGGTCACGCTCCCTCAGACAGCTTTGGGGGCCGGACGGCCGTTTTGCCTTTCCTCCACCCCGTGGCAGTTCCGGGTGTGGTGGAGGCAGTGGGGGAGCCTCATGAAATGGTGCTGTGGGCCTCATCTGGTCCCCGGGTCACAGGTTGAGAATCCCTGACCTAAAGAATCTGCCCACAGAGAACGAGAAGGCCTGCTGTAACTCTGGATGATTTACCGTTCTGGCTCCGTTCCCTTCTGATCGGTTCCTGAGCATGTTGTCTTTCTGTGCCAGATGATATTCGAGCATCAGAGATTCTTCTTCTTCTTCTTCTTCTTCTTCTTCTTCTTCTTCTTCTTCTTCTTCTTCTTCTTCTCTTCTTCTTCTTCTTCTTCTTCTTCTTCTTCTTCTTCTTCTTCTTCTTCTTCTTCTTCTTCTTCTTCTTCTTCTTCTTCTCTTCTTCTTCTTCTTCTTCTTCTTCTTCTTCTTCTTCTTCTTCTTCTTCTTCTTCTTCTTCTTCTTCTTCTTCTTCTTCTTCTTCTTCTTCTTCTTCTTCTTCTTCTTCTTCTTCTTCTTCTTCTTCTTCTTCTTCTTCTTCTTCTTCTTCTTCTTCTTCTTCTTCTTCTTCTTCTTCTTCTTCTTCTTCTTCTTCTTCTTCTTCTTCTTCTTCTTCTTCTTCTTCTTCTTCTTCTTCTTCTTCTTCTTCTTCTTCTTCTTCTTCTTCTTCTTCTTCTTCTTCTTCTTCTTCTTCTTCTTCTTCTTCTTCTTCTTCTTCTTCTTCTTCTTCTTCTTCTTCTTCTTCTTCTTCTTCTTCTTCTTCTTCTTCTTCTTCTTCTTCTTCTTCTTCTTCTTCTTCTTCTTCTTCTTCTTCTTCTTCTTCTTCTTCTTCTTCTTCTTCTTCTTCTTCTTCTTCTTCTTCTTCTTCTTCTTCTTCTTCTTCTTCTTCTTCTTCTTTTTCTTTTTCTTTTTCTTTTTCTTTTTCTTTTTCTTTTTCTTTTTCTTTTTCTTTTTCTTTTTCTTTTTCTTTTTCTTCTTCTTCTTCTTCTTCTTCTTCTTCTTGTGTAGTATCCGATTCCAAAGATCGGCGATCCTCATGGAGATCAGCCATGAAGACTGTCTTGAGGATATAATCAATGGTGGGCTTCAAAAAGTTTTACTATCACACTGTGGGCGTGGTATGGTGGGCGTTGCCAGGGGGAAAAGTCCTGTGTTGCACCCAAATTAGGAATATTTTATTTCAAAACTTGGATGGGTGGGGCCAGCCAGAATTTCTGCTACTGGTTCTTGTGAACCGGTGCAAACCTGCTGATGCCCACCACTGCATATAATTCAGTATATCTTCTATTGGCCTTCCGCATTGCAGTGCGACACCCAGAGTCCCACAGATCCAGCCTCGTGAGTCACTTTCTGGTCCTGAGCCCTTTTGGAACACAAAGACCTCCTCCTCATCATCATCCCCAGGCCAGGATGGATGAAGCTGCTGCCCTCCATCAAGAGGGATTTAATCCATGTGGGGGCCATCACCCTTCCTTATGGGCTTCGGTACCCCAGGGTTGTAAGATTAGTTAACTCCTGCCTGACGCTCAGCGTTGAGTCTCTGGCAGTACAGTCTACTCCAGGGATTCTCAACCTTTGGCCTGTGGGCCAGATGCAGCCCACAGCACAATTTCATGAGGCTCCTCCACTGCCTCCAGCACACCAAGAAGTGCCATGCGGTGGAGGAAGGGCTTCATCTCTGGGTTCTAGGGTTCAGTCCTCATCTCTGTTTACAGCCAAAGAGCTAGCACTGTTTCCGTGGACATGTATCAGGCATGGCTACACACTGGAGTGCACAGAACACTGTTTACCTTTCCACCAAAGTGGTCCCTATTTATCTGCTTGCAATTTCTTGCAATTTCGAACTGCTCGGATGGCAGGAGCTGGGACAGAGATGGAAGCTCACTCTGTTGTGCAGTACTCAGGAATCCAACCTTCCAGTCATCGAGTTCAGCATCTTAACCACTTGAGCCACCGCCGTCCCCGATTTTGCTACTCTGCCTTTAAAGGCTGCCAAAGCGAAGCTCTCTCTTTCCCTTGACATGTTAATAATGCAGTTTTGGAATCGACTCGGTGAAGATTGCAAAGCTTAAACCAAACTCTGTTAAAAGCACAAGAGATCCACCCTGATAATTAAGAATGATTGAAAACAGAGGCGGCGGCAGGGATAAACAATGACAGATCGAGCCCAGAGGGCTTAATGCAAAACAGGATTTTGAAAAACAACCATTTCAGAGTCAAGGGTTACGGGCCCACGAGAAGGAAAGTCCGCAAGCATATGAGATTTCTGTGGGGCCAACACAGAAAAAGACACGTTTTTCGTTCCCCACTCTGTTCTGTGGCTGGAATTCCTTCACATCAGATTAAGATAAAGTTAGGTGGCGTTAAGAAGCTTGCCGGCGAGTCGGCAGTTTGAGACCCGGGTCCTGCATGATGGAGTAAGCTCCCGTCTCTGTCCCAGCTCCTCCCATCCTAGCCATTCGAAAGCAAGAAATCGCAAGTAGATAAATAGGGACCACTTCAGTGGGAAGGTACTATATTTACTCGAGTATAAGTCTAGTATTTTAGTCCCAAAAATAAGCCCCCAAAAGGGGAAACGGCTTATACTCGGGTCAATGACCACGAGAGTCCCAACACTGCATTGGATTGAGACACGCCAACAATTTAATTAATTTCACCATATTTTCATGTACACTAGAACATCAGATAACGTTATGATTTGGTTCCACAAGTCATGTCGTTATCCGGTTTTTAGCGTTGTCCGATGCATGCATCGAACAACGCTAAAACAAAAAGCCCTGACATCAGGGACAAACCGCGCAGTTTGTCCCTGAAGTCAAACTGACCCTAGGCTAGCGATTGCCCCAAAGTCATTCACAGTTTGTCCCCGAAGTCATTCACAGCCCGGATGGGGTTTGAAAGAAACCTAGCACAGCCATGCTGGGCTGTGCTAGGCTTCTTCCAAACCCCGTGTGGGCTGCCTCAGGGTTGGCAGAAGAGGCACACGCGAGAAGGCGCCTGTCCTGCTGAGCCTACTGGACCCTTAGCACTTGCTAAGGATCCCATAGGGTTGACAGAAGAGGCGCATGCCCATGTGCCTTCTTGCATGCGAGTGTGCGCCTCTTCTCTGGATCGCCAGCCACAGCTCGGTTTGGCTTGGGTAACAATCCTCCCCCCGCGCGGGGGAGGATTGTAGCCAAAGCTGAGCCTGTCGGGGAAAATGCGCTCGTGATAATTGTTGCGAGCGCAGTAGGTTCGGGAGGAAAGGTGCTGGTGAGTGCGCATTCACTGCGGTTGGGGGTGAATTGGGCTACAAAATCCACCCCCAACGGGTGGGGAGTGGATTGGGTAGATGTTCTACCCAACCCACACCCGCACCCCAGACGATTGAATCAGATAACGCTAAAGGAATGTTATCCAGAATCGTTATCTGATGCAAGTTTTTTCCCAAAAAAATGCATTGTTATCCGATTCTAGCGTTATCTGATCCAATCGTTATCCGGTGTTTTACTGTATTTTGATTATTATGTGCTGCAATTCCCACCCTTGGCTTATACTCAGGTCAGTCTATTTTCCTTGTAAAAAATTAGGTGCCGCAGCTTATATTTGGGTCAGCTTATACTCAAGTATATACGGTAAGCAGCGTTCCGTGTCTGCCACGTGTCCACGGAAATCGATGGGGAAAAGATCTTGAGGATGTGAAAGGAGCCTAAAAAAATCCTTTCAACCCAAACTAATTTCTGACATGAAATTATCATTACCAGGATAGAGCTGAAGAAACGATTTAGTAATTCCACGCAAGAGGAGTAAATCTGGACACAATGAACTGCGAGGCCGAAGAAACCTACCTCCAAACTTTGGAAAGAGGCCATGCATCATAGGCTGTGAAGACCTTGATTAAGATGGCCAAGACATCGGCACAATTACGGCCAGATGTTGTTCTGTCTTGAGCCGAGGAAATCCAACCTAGAAAGGGAGTCATAAAAGTATCCATTTACACCTAATATATATCTATATATATTTGCTGGGACATGAACCTGAAGGGCATATTTCGGCATCTCCCAAGGCTAA
This sequence comes from Furcifer pardalis, assembly GCA_030440675.1. NCBI lineage: Eukaryota > Metazoa > Chordata > Lepidosauria > Squamata > Chamaeleonidae > Furcifer > Furcifer pardalis. Next base: position 44,231,718 of record CP126898.1, read on the forward strand.
ACCAGAGAAAGGACTTAAGAACTGCTTTGCCGGATTAGGCAGGAGGTCCGGCCCGGCGGCGGGTGGCCTCCGGAGTTTTCTTTACTAGCAACAGATGGCAAGGAGCATCCGGAGCACTCACAAACTGGGACCTCGATGATGGATCTGCGTTCCTATTTGGGAATTCTGGATGTGCGTTCCTATTTGGGACTTCTGGGTGTGCTGAAAGTGGCGAAGAGCCATGTGAAGTGGTGCCGGGCCATGTCTGGCCCATGAGCCGCAGGTTGCTCCAAAGCCAGCCGTGTCTGACTCTAAGGTTTGGTGCCGATCTCTGTTTACAGCCAAACAAACCAGCGCCATTTGCATCTGCAGCCATTGCCCATGTTCATGTGGCAAGCATGACTAGACACCAGAGCACACAGAACACTGTTACCTCCCCCCCATGCGGTGCTTGTTTATGTACAGTACTTGCAATTTCTTGCTTTTGAACTGCCAGGTTGGCGAGAGCCAGGGCAGACAGGAGCGCACTCTGTCTTGCGGCATTCGGGTCTCGAACTGCTGACCTCCCAGTTCACAAGCAGGCACGTATAACCCCAAATAAAATCCCCTGGTGAGACAGACCCATCTAATAGCTTCTTATAGTCCACATTCTTCCTACTGGAGTTCCAGACATACTGTATAATAAATTTAGTGTCCGAAGATATTCTGGGCTGAAAGGATTTTTGCGGGAGAAACTCCGCTCAGGGGATGCCCGAATCATGTCCCCAAGAGCTGGGACAGAGATGGGCACTCAATCCATCCTGCAGTACCCGGGTCTCAAACCGCCGACTTACCAGCCTTCCAGCTAACAAGGTGAGCTTCTTAACCACTGAGCCACCGCAGCCCCTTAGAGCCAGAGAACGTTCCTCTTATCAAATTTCGTACTACTGTACCTTTTCTTCTCGTGGCTTCCCGTAACTTTTTCACCCCCTCGAATTCCTCCGTTTAATTTTTGGCCCCGGTTTGTTCCAGGCCCAAGTTTCATGCCACAGGGCTTCTCATTTCTGCACAGTTAGATCACCCCAATTAAAAACTTTCAATTCCCCATTTGGGGGCTTTTGGTTCTTGATCACCTTTTAATGCAAAACGATTCCTGATGTTGGCATGGGACCAATGGACGGATAGACAGATGAATGGGCAGCACCCCAGGCAGACAGAAGTCGCCAGAGGGAAACTTCTAGGCGAACCTGTTAGAGACTGAGTGCCCAAACTGCAACCCAAAACCCATTTATTTATCAGGAAGTGCCAATGCAGCGACAGGGGAGGAAGTAAACATTCCCATTGGGCTGCTGTGCAGAGGGGCGGGGTGAACTCTATGCTGGGGGAAGGAGGAAGCATTTCCATTGGGCTACTGTGCAAAGGGGTGGGGTGAACTCTGTGCTGGGGGGAGGGAGGAAGCACTCCCATTGGGCTGCTGTGCAGAGGGGCGGGGCAAACTCTGTGCTGGAGTGACTCCACAGGTGCCTGCAGAGAGATGTCCAAGTGCCACTTCTGGCATGCGTGCCATAAGTTCACCACCCAGCGGCGTAGTGTGGGTTTCAGCTGCCCGGAGTGTAGGCCAAATTTGCTGCCCCCTGGGCAGGGCCCAGGACACTCGTGGTGGTGGAGGGTCCCAGCGCCCGTCTCCACAGTGGCCTCTTCACCCCAGCTGCTAGGAAGTCCGGGGGCGGTGGCAAAGTCCTATTTATTGTGAAATTTTGCCGCCTCCAAAAAGTGCCGTCCGGGGCGGCCAACCTGCTATACTACTGTCACCACCACTGTTCTAGGCTTGTCAATTAGCACTATACCACTTTCAAAAGTCCAACAACTTAATTATGTAAAAGCAAAAAAAATTAGAAATGCATATGCTAAAGAGACTTAAAGGCACCAAAGGTCTGTTTCGGGACATTTCAGGGTGGCTTCCAAAACTGGGCGGCAACGTGTGGGTCACGGACAGAGTCTTCATGGCTTCCCAAAGCACAGCCAGGGCATGCTAGCCCCACCTTGGCTGAGCTGGTGAGCCCAGATCGCTTGCCAGGAGGTTAACGGATCCGTTTTTAATTAAGAGGAAACCGCAGCTTTTTTAAAATTGGCTTCGTCGTCATCCAACCCCCCCTTCCCGGAAGGGGAGTCGGTTCGTCGACATGCCACAGGACGGCATCCGTAAGAACGAGGTCTTGGAAACCGGTCGAAGGATGATGGAGAAGGCCTTGGGGATTTGGAGGCGATGTAACCGCCCTGATTTGGCGGTGGAAAAACGTGGAGAAATCCGGTTCAACACTTTGATCATTCTTGGCGTGTCGCTTCTCGTCCAAACCCCTTCGAGGGATGTTCTTACGCGGCCACTGGGGCCTCTTCTGAGATCAAAATTTGGGGCGAGGAGGGGAGAGATGAGAACTTTGGCCATGACTCCCTATTCCACAGAGTGTCAGTGTTTAGACTGGGGGTTCTCAACTTGAGGGCCATGGGCCGGATGTGGCCCACAGCACTGTTTCATGTGGCCTCACCACCACCTCACCACAGCAGGAAGTGCCATGGGGTGGAGGAAGGGCAAAATGGTCATCCAGCTCCCGGAGCTGTCCGAGGGAGCGGCACCCAATGGCCCCTGGCTTTAAAAGATTGAAAACTCCTGGTTTAGCTGAAGGCACCAAAATTAGCAAATAAACATCAGAGAAAGAGTTGATGAGTGAAAGAGAAAAAAATGTGCAAAACTGCATTTTATTTCTAAATCCAGACATGTTCCTGGAAATTTGCTGCCTTCTCGCTCTCCTTGACACAGCTATGAAATGTGCAAAACATTATTAGTTTTTACTAATTTGGCTCGTTACATTTGGAGCCCCAGAGTAGAGGTGATTTTGAATTTTATTTTTTTTGCTAAAACCACCCAAACCCGACCCTTTTGTACAACTGTTGAAGTTTTGCCCAATTTGGGACATTTGGGCAAAAAGTCACTCTCTCTCAACGTTGCAAGAAATCTCATTCGCATCAAAGTGACGGGCTATTTTTTTGTTGACGTGCTCGGCGAGGTTAATCATGTTTGCAACTCTAGACCTTCTGGTTTTTTAAATTGATTTTTCTAGTAAAGGAAAAGGGCCCCCCGTGCTCAAAAGCCAGTCCGTATCTGACTCTGGGGCCCAGTGCTTATCTCTGTTTCAGAGCTGAGGAGCCAGCGCTGCCTGCGTCTGCATACACTTCTGTGGTCATGTGGCAGGCATGACTAGACACTAGCACGCACGGAATGCTGTTTACATTTCCCGCTGAAGTGGTCCCTATTTATCTACTTGCAATGTCTTGCTTTCGAACGGCTAGGTTGGTAGGAGCTGGGACAGACGGGAGTAGGGATGTGCTGGCCCACAGGGATATTGGGACTCATCCTGGTCCGCCCCAGCAACTGGCTCCCTCCGCGGGAGGGAGGCAGAGGTAATGGGAATGTATGGGATTTCTCCCCGCAACCCCCCCAATAGGCGCCCCATCACTTCCTGTCCACCGTCCTCCCAAGGTGCCCATCATACCCCTGGGCAGGAGCATATTCTACCCTGCAGTATTCGGGTATCGAACTGCAGACCTTCCGCCTTCTAGTTGGCATCTTAGCCACTTGTGCCTAGAGGCCATTAAAAATGAGCCTAAGCTGCATCTGGCGCATAAGCCATGTTTTTCGTTTTCTCATGGCTCTTGTGGGGATTTCTAGAGCTTTGCTGTCTTTCATCACTAGTGTGAGAGATTTCCACGCGCACAGACCTCAGAGGACAAGATCAGCGATGCTGGGGGTGGGAGTACCTTTCTGTTATTCTATCTGCGCACCCGGATTTTTGTTGCAGAGGGGAGCAGGATCAAGCGTAGGCAGAGGTTTTGGGTAGCATTGTTTGCATAATTTCCCAGGCAACATTTTCACGAGGGGTTTTTTCTTCAAACCCCGGTAAAGCAGAACCATCTGGAGCCGAGAACAGCTCTGCTTTTGCTTACAGCTGGATGGAGTTTCCAAAGAGGAACCTGTTAATAATAATAATACTAATAACAGCATTCATTAGATCAGGAGTTCTCAACCTTTTAAAGCCAGGGGCCGGGTCACGCTCCCTCAGACAGCTTCGGGGATCGGATGGCCATTTTGCCCTTCCTCCACCCCATGGCACTTCCTGATGTGGCGGAGGCGGTGGGGCCTCTACATGAAATGGTGCCGCAGGCCACTTCCGGCCCACAGGCCGCAGGTTGAGAATCCCTGTCTTAGATGGATAGAGCATGTCCACTGTATGGACGGTTCCAGGTTTCCTCATCAATTTTTTTATGGGGAGCTTACTGTATATACTCGAGTATAAGTCGGGGTTTTTAGCACCCAAAATGAGGTCCAAAAATGGGGTCCAAAAATGGTCAATATAAACACTCAAAACATATCCATACAAATGTCTAAATTAATTAATTTTACTGTATTTTCATGTATTTTAATTACTGAAACTTGCTAGCAGCTGCTGCATTTCCCACCCTTGGCTTATACTTTAGTCAATCTATTTTCCTGGATTTTCAGGACGAAATTAGGTACCTCAGCTTATATTTGGGTCGGCTTATACTAGAGTATTTATGGGTATTTGTTTATCCTCGTCTCATTTGCCACATTGTTTTTGTTTGTGTGATTGCAAGGGTGGGGGAAACAGGGGCTTTGTTGGACCCCGAATTGCTTGGGCATGAAGCTGTTTTCTGTTCTTTTGAGGACCTGAACGAAAGACTTCCTGCTAAAGAGAAACTTAAGCTCCCTTTCCTTGTGGATTTGACGGGAAAGTTCAATAAAGCAGAAGTACTTGACGCCGCTTGAGCAAGAAAAGAGGGAATTAGAGGTTACTTTGCCGCCGCCAAGAAAACTTCACCCGCTACTGGGCAACTGATTCAAGATAAACCTTTCTTTCCTGTCCCTTTCGTTTTTTGCCAAGACAAATACGGAGACTCGGGTCTTTCTCCCATTGGGCTCACACAAAACACCTCGCAAATGGACTTATCTTGTCCCTTTCAAATTTGGGCCCCAAGTCCAAACCTGTCATCTCGGGGTGAGAAACTAAGCCAAAAAAATAATCCACTGCCGAAACAACTGAGTCTTTCTTTTTATTTTGAGAGCTGGAACGGGATTCAGAACATTACCGGAGGAAATGAGAGCAATAGCAATAATAAAAACTTCTACATCGGGATGAAAAGTTGAGTGTTCTTCAAGTTACCTTTCTTCTTTTAGGCATTATGCATAAACAGACATGCCCCTGGCTCTTCAACGATGAGACTTTTCGACGTGTGTCACGGCAGAGGGTCACTTCTGCCCCCTCATTGATTTAGGTGTATGTCGCCTTCTTCTTCTTCGTCTTCTTCTTCGTCTTCTTCTTCTTCTTCTTCTTCTTCTTCTTCTTCTATGAAGCTTTTGAACAGGAGGGCGGATGCGGCAGTTCGCTCTCATCTTGTTCTAACGCAGGGGTTCCCAACCTTTTCAAGCCAGGTGACATGTCACACTCTCTCAGTCAACTTCAAGGGCCAGATGGCCATTTTGCCCTGCCTGCATGATGGGGGTAGCCATTTTGTCCCAACAACTTCAAATGTGTGGTCATTTTGTTTCTCAAATGCCCTTAGAAGGGGTGAGAGGTTACGTGAAATATCACCACAAGCCAGATCCAGCCCATGGGCCTTAGGTTGGGAACCCCTGTTCTAATGTGTAGACTACTTAGCCATGACTATGTCTCGTTGCCCAGGGTGCACATGTGGTGGCTTCCAACTCTCCTAGTCAGGGAAACAAAAGACATGAAAAAACCCATCCTGTGCTTCCGACTCTCCCAGTCAGGGAAACAAAAGACACGGAAAACCCATCCTGTGCTTCCGACTCTCCCAGTCAGGGAAACAAAAGGAAAAAACCCATCCTGTGCTTCCGACTCTCCCAGTCAGGGAAACAAAAGACATGAAAAACCCATCCTGTGCTTCTGACTCTCCCAGTCAGGGAAAAAAAGACACGAGAAAACCATCATGTGCTTCGGACTCTCCCAGTCAGGGAAACAAAAGACACAAAAAACCTATCCTGTGCTTCCGACTCTCCCAGTCAGGGAAACAAAAGAAAAAAAACCATCCTGTGCTTCTGACTCTCCCAGTTAGGGAAACAAAAGACACGAAAAACCCATCCTGTGCTTCCAACTCTCCCAGTCAGGGAAACAAAAGACACAAAAAACCCATCCCATGCTTCTGAATCTCCAAGTCAAAGCAATTTAAATAAAAAGAGCACAAGAGCCGTCTGCAAAATGTCTGTTTTTTTGCTGTTGCGCAAAGAACAGTTTTTATTCTTCTTTCCAAAGATGTGCCAAAAAGGGGGGGATTATGTCTCTACTCCTCACTCTAAGCCCCCCTTGTCTAATTCCATTTTGCTAAAAAGTCCCCGCGGCAGTTTGGTTGCTTCTAAAAGGCCAATTGTTTTCATTCACATGATTGGAAAAAATATATATACTGTAACTATGAAAGATGTGGCCTGTTTTGCTTCTATATTAGAAATACTCTCTTTGTGTGTGTATGTCACTCGTGTTGTCTCTGAAACTGTCTCCAAGCCCCCTTCCGATCCGGCCCTTTCCCGAAACATCTTGACTATGTCTCTTTAGAAACTGAGAATGCTGCCGTATGCCGGGAGGGTGGGGGGAAATAGATTGGAAAAACAGATCCACCACCGCGCCCGCCCCTTCTTCCTCCGTCCACTGCCAAATCCAGGCTGCTGTTTGGCCCCCAAACTTTCCACCCCTGTTTAGGTTTATTAGGTTTTAAATAGAAAGGTGTGCCGAATCTGGGCTGGTGGTGGCAGAGAAAGGCCTAGATGAGGCGTTCTCAACCTTTTAAAGCCAGGTGCCGGGTCATGCTCCCTCAGAGAACTTCAGGGGCCAGATGGCCATTTTGCCCTTCCTCCACCCCATGGCGCTTCCTGGTGTGGTGGAGGCGGTGGGGGACCCAAATGAAATGGTGCTATGGGCCGCATCCAGCCCACAGGCCGCAGATTGAGAATCCCGTGCCTAGAGAGATTGGTGGCAGTTTTATAGCCCACCTTTCCAGGCAAACAGCAACCTTTGCTTAATGCACAGGCACGCGAAACACTCCACAGCTGGTTGCACTGTTGCGCATGCAAAGAATTCCGTGCTGGGCGTTTACATCTGGGAGCCATGTGGCTTTCTCGGGAGCCAAAGATGTGTTTGCTATGGGGCCTGGAGTGTGGAAAGGTTGGGTCTCAGGACCACTGGCCGGGGGGGGGGGGATTTGCAAGCCACGTTCGGAAAACATAAACCTCCCTCTGTCCAGTGTCATACTGGGCTGGACAGTTCTGCTCCTCTCCCATACGGGGGCCGATGGAGCCCTCCATTCTCGAAGGCGAGCCAGATACGGGCCGTTTTGCACTCTCTCTCTCTCTCTCAGTGCCTTGCCCAAATTGGGTAACAAGAGACCAGCCTTTACAACTCAGAGTGGAAAAGGCCTCAAATCTTTAAAAAGGAGCCCATATTTGGATCGTTCACGCTGTCCCCGACCATAATTACATCTCTGGGGGATGTTTAAAACCAAATAACCGGCTCGTTGTAATCACATTGGGGGCTCGGTTCAGCCGCCAGGGTGGACAAGCCGTGAAGAAATCACCTCCCCTCCTCTTCTAATCTTAACCCCCCCCCCCAATAAACTATGTTTCTAATCACAAGAAGAGAAGGGGAGAGAGAGCGAGAAAGAGGGAAGAGTTGACTCCAGATAAGCCAGGACATTTCTTTTTAATGTCCGGCCAGGCTGCGAACGGGAGAAGCCTTCAGAGCACGGGAAAGGGGCAGCTCTGAACCGGAACATCTGGCCAGTTCAAACACACAACACGTCAAAAGTGTTTTGTTGTTCTTGTGATGATTTTAAAAGAAAAAGTTTGTCAGGACCCAGATGTGTTCTTTTTCACACAGCGGTCAGACAGTTGCATGTTTTCATTAGCGGGGGGGGGGGGGCTTTTGATAAGTTTTGTGCTTTGTAAAAACCATCAGCCTTCTTTCCAACAGCCTTGAAAATCTGAAGGGGGGGACACACACTGTTTTCAGGGGAACAATGATAACGCATCGGAGTACACAGAAGAGCTTTCGGTTTGGGGGAGCGAACCCCCCCCCCCAACTACAGGTCCTTATTGACGAAACATCAATTACTGTACAGTTCTCAACCTTTTTAAACCAGGGGCCATTGGGTCACGCTCTCTCAGGCAGCTTTTGGGGGGCAGACTATCATTTTGCCCTTCCTCCACCACAAGGCACTTCCTGTTGTGGTGAAGGCGGTTGGGCACCCGGTATGAGGGGTACCTGGTCGGGCACTCGGTGTGAGGGGCACATAAAATGGTGTGATGGGCCGCATCTGGCCCACAAGCTGCAGGTTGAGCTCCCCTGCTGTTAAGGTTGTCTTTCTCCCTTCTTATTTCACTTTGTGTTTTCTCTTATTGCAGATTTTCAATGTTCTGACTCGGTCTAAAATGAAGGTATGGAAATTGACGGCCATAATCTCCATGGTCTTTAGTTCCATGTTATCTGTGTTGGTGTGCCGAGACCTTTTCACTGGGAGCTCCTCAAACACCCTCTCCTCCTCGCTCTTCCCAGGAACATCATCCTCTTCTTCTTCATCATCATCATCATCTTCCCTGCTCGGAAGCCAAAGGAGACACCCCCGTGACCTGAGACACCGGCCGTCTCTCATTTCCCAGTGTAAGTGGGCGTTTGCATCTCCCTCCCCTCTCCAATTTCTCCTCAGGTGCAGGAAAAGCTTGTGTGATCATCACAGCTTGAAAACTTACTTTGGTTGGGTTTGGATCAGGGATTCTCAACCTGCAGCCCATTGGGCCGGATGTGGCCCACAACACCATTTCATGTGTCCCCTCCCACTGCCTCCACCACACCAGGAAGTGCCACGTGTTGGAGGAAGGGCAAAAATGACCACCCGGCCCACGGAGCTGTCTGAGGGAGCGTCACTCAATGGCCCCCCAGCTTTAAAAGGTTGAGAACTCCTGGTTTGGATGACAGCTCCCAGAATTAGTTCGTTAGTCAATTATTTAATCAGAAGTAACTTGTAGGTTCCAAGTTCTGGAAGTTAAAAGAAATTGAGGGAGAGGAGGAGCTTTCCAAGCAATTCATCATCATCATCATCATCATCATCATCATCATCATCATCATCATCATCATCATCATCTCATCATCATCATCATCATCATCATCATGTCAGAAATTATTCAGGGGGACGCCCAAATGAGGCTACTTTCATCTTCCCCAGTATCTTTTCCCCACTGAAGTTTGATCCCTGTTTATCTACTTGCAGTGTCTAGGTTGGCAGGAGCTGGGGACAGAGACAGGCGCTCACTCCGTCCTGCAGTACCCGGGCTTCTTACCCCTGAGCCACCCAGCCCCTTTAGCACCGCATTAAGGGGATAAAGTCAGGAGTTTGGAAAAGTTGCTTTTCCGGCCCCGATAGCAAGACTCTCCCGGCCAGCAACAGACGGTGGAACTGCCCACCACAAGTTTGCATTCAATGAGGTATAAGGGGCCTCTTTCCCCAGATGCCCCATGAAAGGGTATCGCAACCAGGGGCCCGGACTGAAGCCTAATTGTGCGGGCTTGACCAAAAGCGGGCCGGCAGTGACGATGCAATTAAGCCTGCCGATCCAGCCTAATCAACTTTATTTAGCAGAACCATAATCCCGTCTATAACGGGCAATGAAATCAAGATGTGCGGTTCCTGCGTCAGTGGGGAAAATAAGAGGGGGACAACCTGGGGGTCCCCCCCACGCCCCTGATGGAGGCAAAACCCCAGTGGCTCCCCTGGAGATGGGATTACAAGAGTTTCTATTTTCCCACCCGCCGACCTGCCAGGCTCGGCTCGGCTTCAACTCTATGTTTGTGTAAGGATTAAGAAAGATATTAAAAGCGGGGTTGATTAGGCTGGATTTGTGACTGTAATGAGACCGGCCTCCTCCTGATTAGAGGCACCCCCCGAAATCCCAATTGCTGGAAAGAATTGCGTAAAGCAGGGGGTGCCCAAACTACGGCCTGTGGACTGGATCCGGGCCCCACAATGCCAATTCATCCGGCTCGCGCCCCCCTTGTCGCTCCCAGAAGCAAAATGCGTACAGGCATATTTTACTTCCACCTCCGGGAGCGATGAGGGCCTCGCGATCGGGATGAACTGGTGTCAGGGGCCGGATCTGGCCTGTGGGCCATAGTTTGGGCACCCCTGGTTTAAGCAGAGAAAAGGGCAGCCTAAAATCTGTCTCATTCCGTTGCAAAACAGATTTGCAAGGGGCATTTTGCTTCCAGTGGGAGGAACCACAAGACCGGATTTTTGCTGGAGAAACTCCGCTAAAGGGGGATGCCCGAATGAGGCTCCTTTCACGTCCTCAAAATCTCCCCCCCACACACACACACACCAAAGCGGTCCCTATTGATCGCCTTGCAATGTCTTGCTTTCGAACGGCTAGCTTGGCAGGAGCTGGGACAGAGACAGGCGCTCAAACCGTCCTGCAGTGCCCGGGTCTCGAACTGCCGGCTTGCCGGCCTTCCAGCTAACGAGGCAAACTTCTTAAGCCATGAGCCACCACAGCCCCTGATAACACCAATGAAACAATAAAACTGTTTTTGTGGTGTGTGAGAGTGTGGGGAACTCTCCGCCACAAGAGTCTTATGCATGCGTGGCCCAACCGGGTCCCACTGAAAGGGGGGGGGCTGCCCCTGTGAGTTAAAGTTAACTTCCCAGATGTTTTCAACCCCGAAAAAGGGTCACCCGGACTCAAAGCTTCTGACAAACAAACACAGAGGAGGAAGGAGGGGGTGATGGAAAAAAACAACGGATCAGAACAAAGAACGGCTGTGTTTATTTGCAGAAAATGCAAAAGGCAGTGACATTTGCGGTGGGGGGGGGCGGGACACACAAACCTAAACAAGGAAAATGTGAGCAAAACAAGGCGGAGGAAATAAGAAGCCCAAGGAACAGCTGGGACACCTTCTGGAGCAGGGTGTTCCCAACCTGAGGCCTGCAGGCCAGATCTGGCCTGCGGCACCAATTCACGTGGCCCTCCACCCCTCCGAGGGCATTTGAGGCACTGCAGGCACTGCAGGCACTGCAGGACGCCTTTGAAGGCGTCGAGACAAAGTGGCCGCCCCCAGTGTGCAGCCGTCCTGCCCTCGGAGCTGGCTGAGTGAGCCTGGCCCGGCCCCTCTGGCTTGATAAGGTTGGGGAACCCCCTTTAACCTGGAGAAATGTCACTGATGTTCCCATTATTTATCTACTGACTTTGTTTATAAAGTTTATGTCCCAGCTTTCCCATTTCGCATTCGCGACAACTTGACCAGGTAGGCTGGAAAGGACGAGAAAGAGAGGGCGGGGGCTGGCCTGAGTTTCCCGGCTCACCAGGGGACCCGGAGGCGAATCTCTCTGACCAAAGGGCAGCATGCCTAACTCCCGACATCATCCCCTCCCCTCTGACAATGGCAAAGGATGATGGATTTCCATTTCTCCCCCTCCAGTATCTCCAATGGTGCAGTCAGAGCATCCTGGAGCCTCAGTAACTGGGGAAACTTTGTTCAGGGGACTCCCAAATGAGACTCCTTTCATGTCCCAAAGATCTCCCCCCTCCCAAGTGGTCTCTATTGATCTACTTGCAATTTCTTGCTTTCGAACTGCTAGGTTGGCAGGAGCTGGGACAGAGACAGGATCTTATTCCTTCGTGGAGTACTCAGGTCTTTAACTGCTGACCTGCCGCCTTCCAGTCAGCGTCTTAACCACTTGAACCACTGCACGCCTATAACTTAAAATCTATGCGTCCATCCCGCCTTATGTCCCTATTTCTGACGTCAGCTCACTCACTTGCCCGGCCGCTGCTGGAACATGCATGCCACGAAGGGACGTGATTCAACTGAGGTGGCAGCAGTCTTAGTGGTAGCTGCAACTGTTACATGACCCAATGACCGACCATTTGAACAGCTATAGCATGCCTTAAATTCTGTACATGGTAGGCAAATTCTGAGTTCAGATTTTGAACCAGCACACTCGATATCATGTAAATCACATGTGCTATTCCCAGTAGCAAAATCGTTCTTGTGCATCGTTATTATTGATGATTCTTCTTTGCTAATTCTTGTATTTAATTTATACATTCTTTGATTTCTAGACAGCACATTGTTTGAGAGCTACACCAAAGGAGAAATCCGCCAGTTGATTTCCACCCTGATCGAGCGCTACAGCCAGTCAATGAACTCCGGCGGCCACGAACTCACCTTCTTCGCCAAGGCCGGCAACCGGATGAAGCGGGCCAAGATTCGGCACAAGCCCTGCTCCCTCAAGGAGCTTGAGGTGACAGTCAGCGAACTCGGCCTGGGCTACCAGTCTGATGAGACCGTCCTGTTCCGCTACTGCAGTGGGACGTGTGACTCGGCCGTGCGCAATTATGACCTCTCCCTGAAGAATGTCCGGAGCATACGGAAGATCAAGAAGGAGAAAGTCCGGGCCCGGCCCTGTTGCCGGCCCCTGGCCTACGAAGAAGACACCTCCTTCTTGGACAAGAAGTATAAGTATTACACTGTCAATGAGGTTTCAGCAAAGGAGTGTGGCTGCGTGTGATGGAGGCAGCGGCAAATGCGCAAGTGATAACGAGGAAGGGGAAACTCCGCATTGAGCGGGTGATGGAAGACTGTTTGCTTAAAGGAGAAGGAGGGGGCGGAACCCCAAAATACGAGTGAAGAAATCAAAGGAGATGCTCGTCTTCAGAATGGGGTTGGTTTTTCCTCCACCTCTGTGCCTGAAATGGACATCTGGCCCACAGAGTTAGCCAGAATAGAGCCGAGCAATGAAAGTTTTGCTCTTCTGCTGCGGCTGCCTCGCAACGCTAGAAATATTAGCCTTACCATCACGGTTATTACGGCATGTTGGTTATTCTAACCCAGGGGCTTCCAACCTAGGACACGTGGGTCAGATGTGGCCCATGGCACCATTTTGTGTGGTCTGCCAGGAAGTGCCATGTGGTGGAGGGAGGGCAAAATGGCTGTCCAGCCCCCACAGCTGCCTGAGGGAGCGTGACCTGGCCCCTGGCTTAAAGAGGTTGAGAACTCCTGTTCTAACCCAAGGATTGCCAACCTATGGGCCTTGGGCCAGATGTGGCCCATGACCACCATTTTGTGTCACCCACCACCACCTCTGCCGCACCTGGTAGTGCCATATGTGTTTCCTTTTTTAATGTACAGGCCACCCACATTGTGCAGGCAGGGCAAAATGGCCGTCTGGCCCTCCGAAGCTGCCTGAGGGAGTGTGACCCGGCCCTTGGCTTGAAAAGGTTGGGGATCCCTGTTCTACCTGGGCTCCCTGAAAAAAGCCCAGGGTCCCTTTGTTTTTCGTCAGCCGTGGTTTTTGAGTATCAAGACAAGCGTTTCGAGACATCGAGACAAGCATTCGCCTCCAAATGGGCCGGGCCAGTACAGGAACTTTGAAGGAACGGTGTCTCCGATGGGAAAAAAGTCTTATTTCCCCTCCTCTCGGCGAAGGCGGGTACCTAGGCTTGTTTCAGCTATTGGTTTCTCACTGCACATCGCTTGCCTTATTAAGGACGAAGCATTTCTCCCAGTACACGGACCGCACAGGAGGAAAGCTTCGGCCGTAGTGGGCCATTGGTTCCAAGTTTCCAACCCCTCGAGGAGGAGGAAGGGGCCACTATTTTTTACAGCGAACGTCTGGCAAACCTGCCCAGAAACCTCTCTTTAAATGATTCTACTGGGCAAATTCTGAAGCGCAAGGCAGCTCGTTTATTTTCATGCGCACCAAATGTTTCAAAACATCTGGGGAGGAAAAGGACCAAGAAATCCAGACAATTATCTCTCGAACGCTAAAAACCACTATCCAACCTTTCTCTTAATGTATAGTGATGACTGTTTCGTGTCGTGTCTGTCTGTCTGTGTACAGATATTTATATATGTGTTTATACGTATATATGTGAGGAATGTAGACAAAGGTTTGACATATTGACAAATATGCACCAAAATGTTTCCATTCTTTCACTAGACATTGCATCAACTTCTCAGCGGGACAAACTTAAAACGAAATTTCCTTTGGCGCCCGCCATCTGTCCCGGCTCCGGCCAACTGAGCCGTTCGAAAGCCAGACATTGCAAGTCAATAAATACGGACCACTTTGGTGGGAAAGGTAAACAGTGTCTAGGCATGATTGCCATGTGTCCATGTGCAAAACGGAGACAGCGCCAGCTCTTCACCTATAAACAGAGATGAGCACTGAACCCTAGAGTCGGATATGACTGGCTTTCGGGCAAGGGTGGCCTTTTACCTTAAGCTTTGGAGAGCTGAAAAATCAATGTTTTCTTGATTTAATATGGGCAAGGGTTTGGGTACAGAAAGAGTCCCAAGTTTGAATCCTGTTGCTTCTGGATAGCAAAACCCTCCCTTGAGGGTGTCTCCATGAGCTTGAGCAGGGATCCTCAACCTGCGACCCGTGGGTCGGATGCAGCCTGCGGCAACATTTCATGCGGGCTCCCTACTGCCTCCACCACACCCGGAAGTGGCATGGCGCGGAGGAAGGGCAAAATGGCCGTCCGGCCCCAGAAGCTGCCTGAGGGAGCGTGACCCGACCTCCAGCTTGAAAAGGTTGAGAACTCATGAGGCGAATTCATAAGGACTAGCGGCTTAGAGAGAGCGGGAGCAAAGTGCCCGATTCGTAACCATAAATGGTCCTCGGCTTTTCATGCGGGCTGTGTTTCCCTTCGGCAGCAGTTGGGTCTCCACCTCAGGCAGCAAGCGGGCCGCTGTTGGGCTCAATTCCCTTCAAGCCTCCCCGTCCTCTTTTGTTTAGTATTTCCCTTCAACCTGGGAAGGCGGCCAAAAAAAGAGAACGAAACGAGGGGAGGCGGCCCGCGAAGGAAAGCATCTCTCATCCAGGAGACAAACGAAGCCTGCGCTGAGGCTGAAACCCCAGGAATCCATTTATTTCCCCTGGGAGTAAACAAGGATGACACGGGCCGT
Organism: Furcifer pardalis; assembly: GCA_030440675.1. NCBI lineage: Eukaryota > Metazoa > Chordata > Lepidosauria > Squamata > Chamaeleonidae > Furcifer > Furcifer pardalis. The sequence continues at coordinate 44,246,720 of CP126898.1, forward strand.
AAAATCCGGCTGGCTTTGGTCGACTCAGGAGTTCCAATCCAGCACTGGAAATGGGCAAACCGTCCAGGGATGCGCAGCTTTGGAGAGGACGAAGTCGTCACCGGTGAACATCTGGATAAAATCACACTATGGGGTGGCCCGACCGTAGGCCGACGCCATGGCCAAGTTCTTCGAGAAGGTTTCCGGCAACCCAAGAGGCCAGATTTGGTTCCTCTGAGGTCCTGGGATGCAGGGAAAGGGCCAGGAGTCCGTCTCCAAAACAGAGGAAGCGAAAACAGTTCCAGGTTTATCAGAGAGTAAACAAAACAAAAGCCAAAAAAAAAAAAAGCCATGGCACCTTAAAGACTAATGCCTATATCTCAATGTTAGCTTCCGTGGACCTATTTATCTACTTGCACTGTCTTGCTTTCGAACTGCTAGGTTGGCAGGACCCGGGACAGAGATGGGCGCTCACTCCGTCATGCAGTACTCAGGTCTTGAACTGCTGACTTGCCACCTCCCCGTCAGCGTCTTAGCCACTTGAGCCACTGCAGTCCACAACCGTGTCCAGTGCTTCCTCCCACTGTTGCCAAATATCCCTATTTTTGTGGCAGGAAGGGCGAGTCCAAATCAGAATGGAGGTTTGAAGGAATGACGTCTCTGTGAGGAAAACGGATCACCGGCTTCTTATAACCACTCGAACTCCACCCGTATTGGTCCGACCCAGACAAAAAGCCTTCATGCAAGGGTTCCCACAACCTAAGGCCCATGGGCCGGATCTGGGTCCTGGTGCCATTTCATGCGGCCCCGCACCACTCCGAGGGCATTTGAGAAACAAAACGGTTGCCTCTTTGAAGCTCTTGGAACAAAATGGTCACCCCAGGCAGGGCAAAATGGCCATACGGCCCTCGAAGCTTGACCCAGAAAAGTTGGAAATTCCTCCCTTAATGATTTCAACAGGCCTCTTTTAACTTTGATTGGCTCAAAATGTATATCTTTCGACATGAAAAGGACAATTTCCACCCCGTAATCTGTTTACGTTTCCATGCCTGAGCAAACCAATTACAGTCATACCTCGCATAACGAATTTAATTCGTTCTGCGAGGCTGCTCGCTATGCGAGTTTTTCGCTATGCGAGTCAGACTCGCATAACTAATTTTTCACTATGTGAGTTGGACTTTTCTCTATGGAAAAACATGTATAACGAGTGTTTCAAGGGGGAGAGTTTTCCCCATAGAAACGCTCATTATGCGAGTTTTTCCATAGAAAAAAGTCCAACTCGCATAGCGAAAAATTCGTTATGCGAGTCGGACCGCTTAGAAAAAAACTTGCTCGTTATGCGAGGTTTGACTGTACTCCGTCTGGGGAATTTTGATGCTGTCTACATTTATATTATCGTTATAGATAAACTCTATTTATTCAAAGTAACTTATGATATTTATTTTAGATGCCACCCAATGCGTTTACGCCCAATGCGCTGATGAGAAGTCGCCCCGTTGGCTTCTCCGTTTCTAATTTATTGCACACTGTGGACATCGACGCATAGAAGAAAGAGGCCGATGTTGATATTGACTTTGGGCCGTATCTTTGCCGTTGTTATTTCTGAACAAAAGGGGGCCGGGTGGGGGCTGAGAAAGCTATCTGAATTAAGATAATGTTTTTTTTTAAAAAAATGCCTTTTTATATTAAAATATATATATTTGTTGGTTTTTTTTCCTAAGATGTGAAAAAAAATATTTTTATGAAACCAAAAACCCAACGTTTGCTGAGTGTTGGTTTTCACACCGCTTTCTGCTTTCTTGTGGTTATTAGAATCGGGATGGCTGGGGGGCCGCTGGGTGGTTAAGAAGCTGGCCTTAGCTGGAAGTTCAAGACCCGGGTGCTGAATGACAGATTGAACACCTGTCTCTGTTCTGGCTCTTGGGGGCGTGAAAGGAGCCTCATTCAGGCGTCCCTTGAGTGGAGTTTCTCCGGCAAAAAAAAAAAAAACCTTTTCAACCCAGAATAATGTCTGACACGAGATTATTATTACCGTATTTGCTGGTGTATAAGACACATCGGAGTATAAGATGAATCCAGTTACTGCCAACATAGGCCTCTAAATTTCACTAAAAATAGCAGGGATTTTTAACCTCAGGCCCATGGGCCGGATGCGTCCCACAGTGCCATTTCATATGGGCCCCCCACTGCCTCCGCCACACCAGAAAGTGCCATGGGGTAGAGGAAGGGCAAAATGGCTGTCCAGCCCCCGAAGCTGTCTGAGGGAGCGTGACCCGCCCATCCCCTGGCTTATAAAGGCATACAAATTGAATAAACCAAATCAAATCAAACTCCTGGGGCGGACCACGGTCCTGAAACGAGACCAGAAAAGCTATTCCCTGTCCAGTTATATATTTTAACTTTGGGGAGAAAACTGGGGGAAAGTAAGGAAGGCAGGGTTATTTATCTCATTTCGTGGGGGGTGGGCCGGAATAAAACGGCTTGGTTTACATTCCTCCCTTTTTCTGCCACCCGGATTTTTTGACAGAGGCAAGAGCAGGCCGGGTTGGGGTAGAGGCATGCGGAGGGGCCAGGCGCTCACATCCTAAGCCACGCTTTGTAAATATTTTATTAAACATCTTTGGGGGCTAATAAATCTCCTTTCCCTAGCAGGGGGTGGTGGTGGTGGAAGGAATGCTAAAGCTCAGACGAAACAGAGGAGCAAAAAGGAGGAGTCTTTCTAGGGTCTTTCTCGTCGGGACTGCGGTGGCTCACGTGGTAGACGCTGGAAGGTCTGCCGTTCGCTTCCCGGGCACTGCGCGACGGAGCGAGCGGCCATCTCCGCCCCATCTCCTGCCAAACTAGCCATTTGGAATGGCGAGACATCCCACTTCGGAAAAGTAAACGGCGTTCCATGTATGCCACATGCCTGCCACCTGTCCACGGAAACGTCTGTAAAAGGCAGAGCAGCACTGGCTCTCCTGACTCAGGGCGGCTCACCATCGTGTAATATATATTACATCAGGGGTGCCCAAGCTGTGGTCTGTGGGCCAGATCTGGCCCATAACACCAAATCATCTGAACCACCCCACTCTTGCCGCTCCTGGAAGCGGAAGTAAAACATGGCCATATGGAGCAGCAAGGGAGGTGTGGGCCAGATGAATTTGTGTCAGGGGCCAGATCCGGCCCATGGACCATCATTCAGGCACCCCTGGTTTAAGCAGAGAAAATGGCAACCTATAAATCTATCTTACCCTGCTGCAAAACAATTGCAAAATTCATTTTGCTTCCACTTCCGGTGGGAGGAACCACATCCCCGGCCCGCTGAACCACATGAACGGCCGCCGGCCCAAAACATTTGGGTACCCTTGCATTATATCTTCCAGCTACGGCATGCCAGAAACTTTATCCACCCCACTGGGGGTGGGGGGAAGTGACTTTTGTAAGCATAGCCCATCATCCTTGATTGCACCAGCCAAGGCCGATGGGATTTGTAATCCAGGAAGATCTCCAGGCAGGAGATCTTTATTCCACTTTTGAATTGCACAACTTTGCTTTTTGCCCTGTCTTTACCCTTTACCGACAGGCGGTGTTTGCTTTCCATGCTGTCTTCAATTCCACATTTCCCAGTTATTCGGCTCTGGTTTCCAAAGTTCTCTTGGCATGTCAACCGCAGGTACCGTATATACCTGACTATAAGCCGTCCTGAATATAAGTGAAGGTACCTCATTTGGACCTCTAAAGCTAGGGAAATAGATTGACCCGAGTATACGTCGGGGGCTGGAAAATGCAGCCGCTGCTAGTGAGTTTCAGTACTTAAAACACACGAAACTATGGTGAAATTAATTAATTTAGACAATTTGTGTGGGTCTGTTTTTGAGTTTTTTATGGTAGCATTAGTGCTTTTTTAAAAAAAATATGTATGTTTGAATTTGCACCACCGCAGTTTTAGGACCCTCAAAGCTGTTGACGCGAGTATTAGTCGAGTCACCTTTTGGACTTCCTTGGGGAGGGGGGGCGCTAAAAAGCTAGACTTATACTCGAGAATATGCAGTATTTTAAAAAATAAATACTGTACATTTGTCACTTGAAGATCCACACCCCTTTTCTCCTCCAGCCCAGGGACTTTGTCTTTAACACACACAAATGCACCAGTTGCTTTTGTTCTGGAGGAAACAGGTCTTGCGCCACTAAAGAGGGAGGGGGGACATTTGAAGCGACGAAAAGGTAAAACTAACCCAAAGGTAGAAGGAAATCCACATTTAGGCAAGAGGTCGGCCACTCCTTTGTCAACACCTGCTAAAAACCCCCTCCGAGGCACGCCAAAAGGGCCAGAAACGGGAACTGGGGAAGGGAATGAAATTTGCAAGCCAAATTCCCTCCCCAGTTTCCGGGCGTTTCCCTCGAAACTTGCCGACAGCTCGAAAGCCCATCGGGGTCGCCGTTGTCGTCCGGAGAGTCTGACGAAGAGACGTTTTTAATGATCTTTTTTCCATAAGGTAATCCGTTGCCGTTCCAGTTGATTCACATTGTGAGACTTTTTCCGCCTGCCCCGGGCCAGACGGCCCCCGGTGCCCCAGCTGGTCCTGGGAAGATCTCGGGACGCCAGCGCGGAGAACATTCTGCCAAGTTGCCACCCTGGAATTATTCCCACGCCCACGCTCTGCGGCAGGGGTGCTCAACCAGCGGCCCTTGGCCCAGATGTGGCCTGCAGCACCATTTCATGTGGCCCACCACTGCCTCCATCACGCCATGTGGTGGAGAAAGGGCAAAATGGCCATCCAGCCACCAAAGCTCTTTGAGGGAACGTGACTTGGCCCCCGGCTTAAAAAGTTCAAGAATCCTGTTCTTTTTAAAATTTACTTTTTATTATAACGATTACATGTAATACAAAGCAACACAACTTCAAACAATACAAATCAACAAACAATTAACAGTTAACTGTCAACCCCACCCCATTCCCTTCCCATTATGCTATACAAGCTGCAGAATGCCAATTAACCTTGTTGTCATACCTCCTACTCTTGTCCAATTCCCAAAATTTTCAAGCTTCCTGAGTCGGCTTAACCTCATCTTTACTAGTCGGACAGTATATAACATACGGTTTCCATATTCCCCAAAATGTTCTCCTTTTTTAAAATTAATCCTTTCTTTAGTTTAAGTTACGAGGTTAACTTACCGTTTAAAAGCCCCTTTTAAAGCTGAAAGGCGGGCCTTGTGGAGCCACCGAAGGCCAGAAGGTTCGGGGAACAATTCCCATCGTCCCCCAGCGTGGGGTACGGGCCAGTTAAAGGGGATCTGTAGCCAGAAACGTTGGCCTACCTACCACCCCTAGAACAAGGGTTCCCAACCGAAAGCCTAGATCCGGCTTCAAAGGCATTCAAGAAACAAAATGGCCACCCCCATTGTGCAGGCAAGGCAAAATGGCCCTTGAGGCCTTGAAGCTGGCTGAGGGAACATGACCCGGCCCCTAGCTAGAAAAGGTCGGGAACCCTTGGTGTAGAACAATCGTTGCTGAGAGATCGACACCACAGATATAATGTAACATTAATCAGAGGCGCCCGGTGATTTTACAATGTTCAATTCCTCTCTCGGTGTGCGATCTTATAGATAAAAACCGGCTTCTTTGGACAGGATCGTGAGAGAGCCGAGACCAGTGCATTTCTGCACCATGTCTCCTGGATTTCTCCACCGTTTAAAGCTGGGGGGCCAGGTCACGCTCCCTCAGACAGCTTCGGGGGCTGGATGGCCATTTTCCCCTTCCCCTCCTACATGGCACTTCCAGGTATGGTGGAGGTGGTGGTGGGCTGCATGAAACGGTGTCCATTTTGCCCTTCCTCTATCACATGGCACTTCCTGGTGTGGTGGAGGCAGTTGTGTGTGTGTGTTTCCACATGAAATGGTGCTGTGGGCCGCATCCGGCTCACGGGCCGCCGGCTGAGAAATCCTGATCTGGGCACTGACATAAATTTGTCTCTGGCTTTTGCTATTTCTTCAATAAACCCGCCAGCAGGTGAACGGAGGTGGGGAGAAAAAAACGCAGAACTTGACAACTGGAAGGCCGGCGGCAGATCGGCAGTTTGAGACCCAGGTGCTGCGCGACGGAGGGTGCTCCAGTCATCTGTCCCAGCTCCTGCCAACCTAGCACTTCGAAAGCAAGACATTACAAGTACATAAACGGGGCCAGGGCCTGTTTAGAACCTGCTTGCTCTGGACCCTGGATCCTCATCCAACCGGCCCGAGGAAGGAGAAACAGCTTGGGAAGGCTGGTACATATACAATATATATATACAATGTATATATATATATAGTATTGAATTGTATATATCATTGTGTCTCTACTGTTTTTGGCTTGTTTAAATTGTGATGACATGTGATCCTTAGTGTGATGTTGTTTGATCTATGTGTAATTCGTAACTGTGTCTCTTGTATCCCTGTAAAGCCGCCCAGAGTTGCTTTCGCGAGTGGGGCGGGATACAAGTCGAAAAATTAAATTAAATTAAATTCTTGCAAGTAGATAAACAGGGACCACTTCGGTGGGAAGGTAACAGCGTTCCGTGCACTCCGGTGTCTAGTCATACCTTCCACATGACCACAAAAACGTCTGCAGAGGCACACAGCGCTGGCTCTTCGGCTTTGAAGCAGAGATGAGCACTGAACCCTAGAGTTGGATGTGACCGGCTTTCTTGCGAGGGAAACCTTTACCTTTAATGCTTGATATGTTGTGATTTTTTTGTGAGCTGCCCTGAGTCGGCATATACTGAGTAGGCGGCATACAAATCGAATCGAATCCAATCCAATCCAATCAACCAATCAAAAATCGGTACCGCTTCGGAGGGAAAGGTAAACAGCTTCCCATGTCTAGTCATGCCTGCCCGCATGTCCACGGAAACGTCTGTAGACGCGGACAGCGCCGGCTCTCTGGCTGTAAACGGAGACGAGCACTGATCCCTAGAGTCAGATACGGCTGGCTTTACCTTTACCCAAAGAGTGTTCGTGTGGTTTCCTTGAAGGGAAGTTTCCGGCGTGTCTTTTGCTTTACCTCTTGCCCTTACACTCTCATCCCTCATGTCTGCTGGCTTTTTGGGCCAGCCGCCCTCGAATTTTGGAGTTGGGTTTAGTCATCGGCCCAAAACTAAGGTGTGACCAAGGAGGGGAAACTTTCCAGAGAATCTCGCGGAGGGACATTTGGGTGGGGACGTCGGACTGTTTCCTCACAGGGGACATAAATCTTGAGATGGGGAGGAGAAGAAATTGGCAAATAACGTCCAGCTGCTGGAGAAAGGAACACGGAAAGATGAACCACGCCAAGGTCCCACAACTTCGGCTGTTCAACCAATGCTGTATATACTTGAGTATAAGTCTAATTTTTTAGCCCCCAAAATGAAGTCCAAACATCAGACTCGGGTCAACATAAACACTCAAAAAAAATAACCACACAAATGTCAAAAATAATTAATTTTACCATATTTCCATGTATTTTAATTATTGAAACTCACCAGCCACTGCTGCATTTTCCAACCCGGCTTATACTTGGATCAATCTATTTCCCTAGTTTTAGAGGTCCAAATTAGGCACATCGAATTATATTTGGGATGGCGGATAGTCGAGTAGATTCGGTACTAATTCGGGATAAAATGGGAAAGGTGCATTGATTGATTGATTGATTTCACTTAATCACTTTTTTTTTACCGCCGCCCTCTCACCGAGGCGAGTCTGGGCGGCATGCACATAGAAAAGTGTCACAGTTAAAAACTCTGCAGAACAATGTGATAAAAGATTTTAAAATGTTGCTTTAATATTAAAATAGAGACATTTTTTTTAAAAAGCGGGGTACCAAACTACGGCCCTAGGGCCGGATCCGTCACCCGACACCAATTCATCCAGCCAACGTCGCCCTCGTCACTCCCAGATTGTTCTGGGAAAGGATGTTTGCTAGAGAAACTCCGCTCAGCGAAGCAAACCCATAGAAAAAAATGAATTTTTTATGTAAATCGAAGCAAACCCATAGGAAAAATGATTTTTTTAAAATGTAATTCGAAGCAGAAACATAGGAAAAATGATTTTTTTTTGTACGTAAATCGAGGCAAACCTACAAAAAATTGCATTATGTAAATCGGGACATTTTCATAAATTGGGACATGGCTTCAGCACAAAATCATTACGCAATTCAAATTTTACATAACTCGAGGAATACATAAGTTGAGATTTTAATGTAATTCTATTGCCAATACACCAGAGATTTTGTAATCAATAAAAGCTAAGAGATTTTGTACTTGAATTCCTTGCCTGGGGCCATCGTTGCGTACAGTTTGAGTGAAGAACGTCGCCCTGTAGATAAAGTGCTGAAGATGAACCATTTTTGTCCTCTGTAACACAACCGGAAGGCCTTGTCCCAGCAGATGCCCCAGTTTGCCCCACCTGGGGGAGGGGAGAGGCGACCGAGTCCTGCCCTCACTTGAACCATTTGCTCAGCTCCAACACCGCCTGGTACCGGAGTGGCTTCATCTGCAGAAACTGGCAGGCTTTGCAAAGATGAAGCCCCCAGTAAGTCGGACCACTGGGTTTGAGCCACAACCGCCACCGGAAGTACTCCTGGTAACGCGTGGCATTCTTGTCCAGCTGGAGGAGGAAGCCGGCCAGGGCCCGGGCATCAGGGAAGTCGTCCACGTGGATGAAGGCGTCAGGGGGCAAGTAGCGCTCATAGTTCTTCCGCGGAGGACCGAGAACGACGGGGACGGCCGCAGAGAGCAAGGCATTCTTCCAGACCTTCTCGGTGATGTAGTCTTCATGGATGGAGTTCTCAAAGGACAAGTAGAACTTGTACTGGGATAGGACAGAGAGATGCTCATCCTGGGGAAGGTGCAAATGTGATCGCCCGTAGACATCCACCGAAAGGTGTTCTTTCAGTTCGTTGTAATATTTCACCCGCCGAGAGGACGGGTTCCAGTTGCTGACCACCCAGGCCACCAGCTTCGACTTGGCTGGGAGGGTGAAATTCTGACCCTCCGGCAGGACTTCCACCCAACCGTAAGGGGTGAAGATGTCCGAGTCCCTCCGGTACGACATGGTGAAGTTGAACCGGTTGTCCATGAAATGGAGGTTCGGGGAGTGGCTGGGAGACTCCAGGTTGAACCAGATCCAGCGCTGCGATGGAGGCCGCGGCTCCGGAGGGAGGTTCTTGGGGCTGCTGGAGACATCTCGGTGGTGGACCACCACAGCGTCGGCCTTTGAATACCAGCTGTGGTTGCCGGTGAGATGGCAGCTGGGGATGCCGAACAATTCGAAGCAATCTGGGATGGCGAAATGCTGGCCAAACGGCCATTTCCACATCAAGATGGTCAGGCTGGGGGCCGGCGGTGGGGCCGGAGAGGTCACTGGGGGCTTATTTTTTGGCACGTCCTGCACGGCCTCTGGCCTCGTAGAGATTCGTATGTAGGCAAAAAGGGTCAGGCTGAATATCACCTGTAGCAGGACAAAAGCCAAAAGTTTCTGGCAACTCAAGGTTTTGGGGTGTCCGCCAGAATCCATCGATTGGCCTGGGAAGGGAAGGAGAGGGAAATAGAGTAACACAAGTAAATCCTATAGGCTTCCTTGGTCCATAGGTAAAAGTAAAGGTCTCCCTTGCTCGAAAGCCAGTTGTATCCAATTCTAGGGTTTGGTGCTCATCTCTGCTTATAGCCAAAGAGCCAGTGCTGTCCTTGTCCTCAGACGTTTCTGTGGACATGCAGCAGGCAGGGCTGGACACTGGAGTGCACGGAATGTCATTCCCTTTCCCACCAAGGTGGTACCTATTGATCTACTTGCAATGTCTTGCTTTCGAACGGCCAGAGCTGGGGCAGGTGACGGGAGCTCGCTCCGTCCTGAGGCACTCAGGCCTCGAACCGCCGACCCTCAGCGCCTTAACCACCAAGCCACCTCAGTCCCTGGGGAATGGGTGGGAAGAGTTGAGTTCCTTGGAGCAGTACAGTCCGAAAGATCCATCTCCCACCTACACCACGGCAAGGCTGGGGGTTTGACGCATGTGCAGTTCCAGGCAGCCATTTTGGCTGTCCGGAAATACATTTTTGGAGGGGACTGGAGAGGCAACTGAGCCGGTCGTCCGGGGGTTTACCACCACCCCGGCGACCCCCCCTGATGGGGTGCTACCGGTTCAGGCGAACCGGTCCAAACCGGTAATGTCCCATCACTGAGCAGCATACAAATCCAATAAATCAAATCAAATCACACCCAGATTTCCGTGCCCTCTGAATTTTGGTCCTCCGGAACACAGGCCATAATTACAACCCTTTCCCAAAGTCATTCGAGATCCGGTATGTTTAAGAGGGTACAACCAACCAAGGAGCCCACACTAATTCTTCACACCACTTTCCAAAAGCTCCTTGCTCCGTTTTCCCTGTCGCCTGGGTAAGAATGACCCTTCCTCATCAAAGTATGCCACGTTAACTAAAAATTAAAAAATTAACTAAAAATTAAACTAAAAAGTTAACTATTTTTTTTAAAAAAGGAGATATTTCGGGCAGAAAGAAAAGAACAGGTGAAACGGAATTTGGATTAGCTAGGAAAATAGATCTGAACCACTGCAAGGAACGGCCTTGGGAGTCTTCTCTGCCACACCACATTTTGTGCCTTTGAGGATTATAGCAAGGATGCCTGGACTTTACAGGCTGCAGACTGGTCACGTGGTTCAGGAATCCGGCCACTATGGCCCGGGGGCTGGATCTGGCCCCCAATACCAGTTCATCCAGCCCCCGAAGCCTGTATGGGTGTGTATTGCTTCCACTTCCAGGAGCAACAAAGGTTTCATGGGCCAGGTGAATTGGCATCGGGGGCCAGATCTGAGCAGCCCTGGATTATCAGTTGTCTCTCGCTCAGTTTGTGTTTTACGCCACTCTCACTTCCCGGAGATGATAGCTCACACCATCACAACAAAACTCCCGTTTAAGACAAAGACAAAGACAAAGACTAGCCCCGAAACCACAACAGATGCGAAACCAGACATAATCCGGCTTGGGTGCCATACCAAACCACAAAGTCCTTTGCCTTTTTGGGCACTGCAAGATGCAACCTGCCCTAAACTGGCATCCTTCCCGTGCTCCTGGGTCCCAGAAGTGTGCTGGGGACCCTGAGGGCTCTGCGCAAGGGTGAGGGTCAGTGGCCAAGGAAGGGGGGGAGGTTGCCACCCATCGCTTGCTCCACCCAGCGTGTGGCACTTTAGAATAAACCATTGCTCCAAGCTGAAAGAGGGAGCTTTGAGTAACGGCTTAATCTAAAGTGCAGTGCGCCGGGCGGATAAAATAATAAAATTATTATTTGCGCCCCAGGGGGTGAGGGCGCACAGGGACGAATCCCACTGTCCCGATGGCCCAGCCCGTGCCTGGTGGGTCCTCAAATCCAGCACTTCTTCTTCTCTGCTTGCTGTCCCTCGTCCCCCTCTCCCAAAGGACATTTTCACACCGTGGCCTGGCGGGTTAAAAATCCACTCGCTTTCCATCACGAGAGCTGCCATACTGGCGACCCGAATGCCTCGCCCACTGCGCCCTTCCCATGCAAAACGAGAAAGCCCAAAGGAAATTGGTGTCTCCTGGGCGACTCACCTGGGGCAGCTGGAGATGGCTACGTTGGCAAGTTCGAAGGGAGGATGCCCGAAGTGGTGTTTGGCAAGGATTGCTGGCACAATAACCAGCCAAACATAAAGGGTTTGCTAAGGTATTGCCGGATGTCTCCCAAAGGTAAAAATGTCAAGGTGTAGTTCTGAGAAAGGTACCGGGCAGCTCTCGAGAGGCATACTGTATTTTTATATTGTATCGTATTACTGAAACTATGTCATGTACTTTGTAACCTTATTTTGCAGTGTGGTTTTGTTTTATTGCACTGCTGTACTGTATTGTTATATTTATTGCATTATACTGTATGACCTTTGATTATGTTATATTACTTTCGATTGTCTAATATATATGGTTTCTGTAAACCGCCATGAGTCGGTTGCACCGAGTAGAGCGGTATACAAATCGAATAAATGAAAAAAGAAAAAAGAAAAATATTGGCCAACCGGCCGAGTAGAATTGGCCTGCAGCCATACAGGTGTGTCCGTCTGGGGTGGAACAAGTCAGACCTGCACAAGAAACGGGTCTCAGAAACGCCAGTTCTCGAACACAAAATGCCAGCCCCGTGTACTCCACCCCCCGGCCTCGTCCGGCCTCAATGGCGGTCGTCAGTACCAATACTTCTTTTCTCCCTTTTAAAAACATGTTTTCTGTATATAAGCAGAGGTTTTTTTAGCCCCAAAAATGAGGTCCAAAAAGGGGACTCGGCTTATACACGGGTCAACAATCCTGAGGGTCCCAAAACCGCACTGGATTGAGATGTGCCAAGAATTTAATTAATTTTACCATATTTTCATATATTTTGATTATTGAAACTCACTAGCAGCTGCTGCAGTTTCCCACCCTCAGCTTATACTCGTGTCAATCTGTTTTCAAGCCAAAATTAGGTACCTCAGCTTATACTCAGGTCGGCTTATACTCAAGTATACGCGGCGCTTATGCACATCTATCGCCCTCCTTTAATAAGGGCTTACTGTAGAGCTAGATTCGAGTAACTATATTCTATGGATAAATACAAGCGCTTTCACCACGGTGTGAGAACTGCATGCCAGAGTGAGCTCCTGTGTCTGTCCCAGCTCCTGCCAAGCTAGCTGTTCGAAAGCAAGACATAGCAAGTAGATCAATGGGGACCACTTTGGTGGGAAGGTAGACAGCATTCTGTGCACTCTGGTGTCTAGTAATTCCTGCCACATGTCCACGGAAATGTCTGCAGACCCAGACAGTGCTGGCTCTTCGTCTATGAAACAGAGAGGAGCACTGAGCCCTAGAGTCGGATACAGACAGCTTTCGGGCAAGGATGACCTTTACCTTAACTTCTATACCTGGTCTCCCTAAATATTCCAAGCCTGTTGACTTCTGTGGCCACGACATTGGAGCCACAACAGGGAAGGACCAAGGTCTTCTGGCACCTTCCCGAGTTTCCCTTGGGGTGGGCACTTTCCGTCCCACGGTCTTTACAAATGGAGCGTACGCAAAGGGAGTGTTTTGGAGCAAACTGGGAGAAAGGGGAGCATGGGGGGGGGAGAAGCTTTGGGTGGAAATCAATGCCTTGCCCAAATATTGAGCACCCCTGGCCAAACTACAGACAATGGGCCAGATCTGGCCCCCGACTCCAATTTATCCAGCCATCACCACCCTCATTGCTCCCGGAGGTGGAAGTAAAAAGCACCTTCCACTCCTGGGAACAACAAGGGCAGTGTGGGCAGCATGAATTGGCGTCATGTGGTAGTGGTGGATCTGGCCCATGGGCCGTAGTTTGAGCACCCCAGGTTTAAGCAGAGAAAACGGCAGCTTGAAATCTGTCTCATCCTGTTGCAAAACAGATGGCAAGGCATGTTTTACTTCTGCTTCTAGCGGGGGAGGTACCACGTGACTGGCCCGCTGGACCATGTGACCGGCCCAATGAACCCATGACCCAAAAAGTCTAGGCACCCCTGTTCAAGGAGAATCCATGTTGCCTGGGCATCCTTCACATCAGCAAAAAACAACAACCTACACATTGAAGAACTCATGGGAACTGCCACGCTGGGGGTGCCAAATGCCTTCCCCACCTCGCCCCCCTTTCCATGCCAAAACACCCCAGAGAAAGCCAAAAGGGAGAGTGGGGTTCCCCGCGTGACTCACCTCCAGCTAGTGCAGCTTAGATGGTTACGTTGGCAGCTCACTGTGAGGATGGCCGAGTTGGCATTTGGCGAGGAGACAGGCAAATGGCACAATAACCAAACGATTTTTTTAAAGGTTTGCTAAGGCATTATTACCGGATGCCTCCCAAAGGTAAAAATGTGTCAAGGTGCAGTTCTGAGAAAAGTTATTGGGCAGCTCCTGAGAGGCGTATTGGCCAACTGGCTGGAGCAAAGCTGGCCTGCAGCCATACAGGTGTGTCTGCCCGGAGTAGAACAAGTTGGACCAGCATGAGAAACGGGGCTGAGAAACGTCAGCCTTCGATCACAAAACGGATCCCCCTGCCTTGTCCATCCTCAACAGCAGGACGACGTTCGGTTTGTTGCCGTACGGACGGCACGTGCACAATGAGGGTGTTCTGGAACAAGCCCGTACACTCACCCAGGAGTGTGGCAAGGAAGCTTTGGGTGGAAACCAAATCCTCTGCCAAATTTTGGGAGGTTTCACATCACCGTCATGATGCCAATTTCCACCGTGCCATAGGGCTACCGAAGGAACTTTTCCGGGGGCATCGGTATCCCCAATCAAATGGAACAGTGGGTTTCCTATAAGACAAGAGCGAGTTGAGGCGCAAGAACCCAACAGTTTCTTGGCACCGGAAGAATATTGGGTTTCTTGCACCGTTAAGGGGAACCTGCTTTCTATTGGAGAAGACAACGAGTGGAAAGTTATTTATATACTCGAGTATAAGTCTAGTTTTTTAGCCTATAAAACGAAGTCCAAAAAAGAGACTCGACTTATATTTGGGTCAATCTATTTTCCTCATTTTAGAGGTCCAAATTAGGTACCTCGACTTATATTCGGGATTACTTATAGTCGAGTATATACGGTATCTTTGGAGTAAAACTGATTCCTGGTGGCCACGCCGGGAGGGAAGAATTCAGTGGTATATAAGGATGTTCTGGTAGGTTTTTTGACACCCGGGACTGTGGTGGTTTAAGTGGTTAAGACCAGTGGTGGGCAGCCAAAATATTTTACTGCCACACTGTGGGAGGAGCCAACATCATGGGCGGTGCCAACGTCATGATGTCATGGGCGGAGCCAATGATGTGGGCAGAGCCAATGTAAAAACTCATAAAAATAAGTACACATAAAAATACAAATTAAATAGACATAAAAATACATAGAAATACACATAAAACACTTAAAAGACACATTAAAATAAATACACATTAAATAGACATAAAAACACATCAAAATACAAATTAAATACACATAAAACACATCAAAATACAAATACACATAAAACACATAAAAATACACATACAAATAAATAAATTAAGTTTTAAAGCTTTTTTAAAGTTTTTAAAGTTTTTAATTTTTTAAGTGTTTTTAAAATTGTTGGAAATCGCCCTGGGTCCCTTCGGGGAGGAGGGTGATAAACAAATATAAATATAATAAATAAATAAATAAATAAATACACATTAAATACACATTAAAATACACACACACACCCCACACCCAAAGGTGAGTCACTTACCCTGGGGAGCAGGCTATAGGGAGCTTCAGGCTAGCAGCTTGTCTTCCTCCTCCCAGCTTGGGAGGACAGCAAGGAGGCTGTGCATGAGCACCAAGCATTGTAGGCGTGCATGCACACCAAGCGCTTGGTGCACATGCACAGTGGGGGAACCGGTGAAAAGGTAAGCCCCCAAGGTAGTTCCCCCCAAAAGTCGCTAACGGTTCTCCGGGACACTGGGAAAAGTTACTACCGGTTCTGGCGAACTGGTGCGAACCTGTTGCTGCCCATCACTGGTTAAGATGCTGACTGGATGGCCGGCAGGTCAGCAGTTTGATATCTGAGCACCGCACAACGGAGTGAGTGCCCGTCTCTGTTCCCAGCTCCTGCCAACCTAGCAGTTCAAAATTGCAAGACATTGCAAGTGGATAAATAGGGACCACTTTGGTGGAAAGGGAAACAGCGTTCCGTGTGCTCCAGTGTCTAGTCACACCTGCCACGTGTCCATGGAAATGTCTGGAGGCGCAGTCTGTCCGTGTACTTCTCAGAAGTACAACAGATGGCATTTATGTATTGATATATTTAATGTGAAAGTGTTTTATACTTGTCATTATGTTATGTTTGGTTAAACAAATATTATTCTGTAGATAATCTGCTTGTTTTTGTCAAGTATACTTCTGTCCCAGTTTTGTAGGAGAGGATTATGGCAAGCCTACCTTTATCTTATCGTGGAGGTAAGAAAGGGCAAGAAAGCAGGAAATGTTTGTTTTATTGCATTACATCAGGAGTGCCAAAACTATGGCCTGTGGGCGGAATCCGGGCCCTGACACCAATTCATCAGGCCCACACCACCCTTGCCGCTCCTGGAAGCGGAAGTAGAACATGCCCGAATGGAGCAGCAAGGGTGGTGTGGGCTGGATGAATTTGTGTTGGGGGCTGGATCTGGCCCACGGGCCATATTTGGGCACCCCTGGTTTAAGCAGAGAACATGGCAGCCTAAAAAATCTATCCCATCCTGTTGCAAAACAGATTGTTAGGCACAATTTACTTCCACTTATGGTAGGAGGAACCACGTGACTGGCCCTCTGAACTACGTGACCAGCCCACAGCCCAAAAAGTTTGGGCACCCCTGCATTACATCTTGCAGCCACAGCATACTGGAAACTATCCACCCCATGGGGGGGGGGGAGTGACTTTTGCCAGCATAGCCCATCATCCTTAATTGCACCAGCCCTTTCCCAGCTCAGGAAACTACAAACCGACGGCTGACCTTTCAGGCCCGCTGCATGTGAAATGTGCCAGGACCGATGTATATTTCCATTTTGTTGTTGTCGTCGTCGTCGGCTGCTACTTGTATCTGAGCATACATTTCCCCAGGAAGTCCTTTTCCCCATTGATGAATGTATCTCTGGTGACTCAATAATCCAATCCTGGCATAAAACATACGGCCACACACATCACACTGAATAGATAGTGGAGGGCATACCGTATAGTCTCAAGTATAAGCCGAGTTTTTTAGCCCCAAAAAGGGGGACCCGACCATTTTGTCACAACAGCTTCAAAGGGGGGGTGACCATTATTTCTCTCAATTGCCCTTGGCCGGGGGGGCACATAAAATGGCACTGCAGGCCACATCTGGCCCACAGGCCACAGGCTAGCAACCCCTGGCTTATGGGATTCTGCTGTCTAATGCCCAGAGCTATTTATCATACCAGATCGGAGGAGGGGGAGGTAAAACCATTTGAAAAGTCATCCCTCTGAACAAACAGAACTGCAAACCAACCAACTGTTCTCAACCGGTTGAGTCAAGAAAGATGTAGCCTGGGAGTTTTGAAGCCAGGTGTGTGTGTGTGTGGGGTGACACTCCCTCAGACAGCTTCGGGGGCCGGATGGGCATTTTGTCCTTCCTCCACCGCATGGCACTTCCTGTTGTGATGGAGGTGGTGGGGGGCAGCATGAAATGGTGCCGTGGACCGCATCCGGCCTATGGGCCAAAGGTTGAGAATCCCTGGTGTAGCCATGCGTTGATCTGTTTTGTAGTCAACAGACGCAGCGGAGAACAAGCATTGCAGAAACGTTAAGGCTTTTAAATGTTTCTCTTCTTCTTCAAGTGGAACAAGGTGTGGTGGATGACAGCCCGTTTTATTAATACCCAAAGATGTTGTTGAATCAGGAACCAAAGATTCTGGGGAGACATAATTGCCAGTGTTTGTTTTTCAGATTTTACACACCCTTTTGGTGCTTGTGATTTTTGCAACATTTGTCTGTGAGTTCTCTACACGTCAACGACAACCTATCCGTCCACCCGCCCATGCCTTAAAGCACACTCACACTCACACTCTCTCTCACTCACTCACTCTCTCTCTCTCTCTCTCTCTCACTCTCACACACACACTGTTTAAAGCACATTTGCAAACAGCACAATTCCCTCCCAGGCACGTGGCCAGCGCCTGTTTAGAAACTGCTTGTTCTGGACCCTGGATCCTCACCCATCCAGCCCGAGGAAGGAGAAACACCTTGGGACAGCTGGTGGCTGATTCAGAAGATGATGGTCTCTTTGCCACAGTTGTCACAGTTGTATGTGTTGGTCTTTTACGTTTTATCGTGGAGTTATATTTTATTTTATTGTATTGTTATATTCTATTGCATTGCTAAATTTTATTGTCTTGCTATATTTTATTGTATTGTTGTATGATGTTTTTTGTAATTAAATTATATATATATATATTATATATTATATTATTATATTATATTATATATAATATATATAATTATATATAATATAATATATATATTAATATTATATTATATATATATATAAATTATATATTATATATATATAATGTATTGAATTGTTTGTATTATATCATTGTGCCTCTACTGTTTTTGGCTTGTTTAAATTGTGATGACATGTGATCCTTAGTGTGATGTTGTTTGATCTGTGTGTAATTCGTAACTGTGTCTCTTGTATCCCTGTAAAGCCGCCCAGAGTCACTTTTGCGAGTGGGGCGGCATACAAGTCGAAAAATTAAATTAAATTAAGGTAAAGGTTTCCCTTGCTCGAAAGCCAGTCGTATCCGACTCTAGGGATCAGTGCTCATCTCTGTTTCTAAGCCGAAGAGCCAGCGCTGTCTGCTTCTGCAGACGTTTCCGTGGTCATGTGGCAGGCATGACTAGACACCGGAGCGCATGGAACGCTGTTACCTTCCCACCAAAGTGGTCCCTATTTATCTACTTGCAATTTCTTGCTTTCGAACTGCTAGGTTGGCAAATTAAATTAAATTAAATTCTTGCAAGTAGATAAACAGGGACCACTTCGGAGGGAAGGTAACAGCGTTCCGTGTGCTCTGGTGTCTAGTCACGCCTGCCACATGACCACAAAAACGTCTGCAGACGCACACAGCGCTGGCTCTTCGGCTTTGAAACAGATAAGCACTGAACCCTAGAGTTGGATATGACCGGCTTTCTTGCGAGGGAGAACTTTACCTTTAATGCTTGATATGTTGTGATTTTTTTTTGGTGAGCCGCCCTGAGTCGGCGTATGCTGAGTAGGCAGCATACAAAGCGAATCAAATCAATCAATCAATCAATCATAAATCGTTACCGCTTTGGAGGGAAAGGTAAACAGCTTCCCATGTCTAGTTATGCCTGCCCGCATGTCCATGGAATCGTCTGCAGATGTGGACAGTGCCGGCTCTCTGGCTGTAAACGGAGATGAGCACTGAACCGTAGAGTCGGATACGGCTGGCTTTACCTTTCCCCAAAGAGGGTTCGTGTGGTTTCCTTGAAGGGAAGTTTCCGGCGTGTCTTTTGCTTTACCTCTTGCCCTTACACTCTCATCCCTCATGTCCGCCAGCTTTTTGGGCCAGCCGCCCTCGAACATTGGAGTTGGGTTTAGTCATCGGCCCAAAACTAAAGTGTGACCAAGGAGGGGAAACTTTCTAGAGAATCTCGGGGAGGGACATTTGGGTGGGGACGTCGGACCGTTTCCTCACAGGGGACATAAATCTTGAGATGGGGAGGGGAAGAAATTGGCAAATACTGCTGGAGAAAGGGACGGGGAAAGATGAACCACGCCGAGACCCCACAACTTCGGCTGTTTAACCAATACCATAAATACTCGAGTATAAGTCTAGTTTTTTAGCCCCCCAAATGAAGTCAAAAAATGAGACTCGACTTATACTCGGGTCAACGTAAACACTCAAAAATAAAATAAAAATAACCACACAAATGTCTAAATTAATTAATTTTACCATACTTCCATGTATTTTAAATACTGGAACTCACTAGCCGGTGCTGCATTTTCCACCCCAGGTTTATACTTTGGTCAATCTATTTCCCTAGTTTTCGAGGTCCAAATTAGGCCCCTCGACTTATATTCTGGACGGCTGATAGTCAAGTATATACGGTACTAATTCATGATAAAATGGGAAAGGTGGATTGATTGATTGATTGATTTCACTTAATCACATTTTTTACCGCTGCCCTCTCACCGAGGTGACTCTGGGCGGCTTGCAGATTGAAAAGCGCCACAATTAAAAACTCAGCAGAACAATGGGATAAAAGACATTAAAATGTTGCTTTAATATTAAAATAGAGACATTAAAATTCCTATTCATTTCACTTTTTTAAGAAAGCAGGGGTGCCCAAACTACGGCCCTAGGTCCGGATCTGGCCCCCAACACCAATTCATCTGGCCCACTCTGCCCTCATCGCTCCCAGAAATTGTTCTGGGAAAGGATTTTTGCTAGAGAAACTCCGCTCAGCGAAGCAAACCCATAGGAAAAAATGAAATTTTCACGTGAATCGAAGCAAACACATAGGAAAAATGATTTTTTAAAATGTAAATTGAAGCAAACCCATAGGAAAAAATGATTTTTTAAAAATGTAAATCGAAGCAAACCCATAGGAAAAAATGATTTTTTTAACGTAAATTGAGGCAAACCCATGGAAAAAAATGAATTTTTTATGTAAATTGAAGCAAACCCATAGGAAAAAATGAAATGTTTGTACGTAAATCGAAGCAAACCCATAGGAAAAATGAATTTTTAAATGTAAATTAAGGCAAACCTACAGAAAATTGTGTTATGTAAATCGGGACATTTACATAAATTGGGACATGGTTTCAGCACAAATACATTACACAAGTCAAATTTTATGTGACTCAAGGCGAACATAAGTCAGGGTTTTACTGTAATTCTATTGCCAACACACCAGTGATCCTGTAATCAATAAAAGCTAAGAGATTTTGTACTTGAACTCCTTGCCTGGGGCCATCGTTGTGTACAGTTTGAGTGAAGAACGTCGCCCTGTAGCTAAAGGGCTGAAGACGAATCATTTTTGTCCTCCGTAACACAACCGGAAGGCCTCGTCCCAGCAGACACCCCAGTTTGCCCCACCTGGGGGGGGGGGGGAGAGGCGACCAAGTCCTGCCCTCACTTGAACCATTTGCTCAGCTCTGACACTGCCTGGTACCGGAGGGGCTTCATCTGCAGAAACTGGCAGGCTTTGCAAAGATAAAACCCCCAGTAAATCCGACCACTGGGTTTGAGCCACAACCGCCACCGGAAGTACTCCTGGTAACGCGTGGCATTCTTGTCCAGCTGGAGGAGGAAGCCGGCCAGGGCCCGGGCGTCAGGGAAGTCGTCCACGTGGATGAAGGCGTCAGGGGGCAAGTAGCGCTCATAGTTCTTCCGCGGAGGCCCGAGAACGACGGGGACGGCCGCGGAGAGCAAGGCGTTCTTCCAGACCTTCTCGGTGATGTAGTCTTCATGGACAGAGTTCTCAAAGGACAAGTAGAACTTGTACTGGGATAGAGTAGAGAGATGCTTGGCCCGGGGAAGGTGCAAATGCGATCGCCCGTAGACATCCACCGAAAGGTGTTCTTTCAGTTCGTTGTAATATTTCACCCGCCAAGACGACGGGTTCCAGTTGCTGACCACCCAGGCCACCAGCTTTGACTTGGCCGGGAGGGTGAAATTCTGACCCTCCGGCAGGACTTCCACCCAACCGTAAGGGGTGAAGATGTCCGAGTCCCTCCGGTACGACATGGTGAAGTTGAACCGGTTGTCCATGAAATGGAGGTTCAGGGAATAACTCGGAGACTCCATGTTGAACCAGATCCAGCGCTGCGATGGAGGCCGCGGCTCCGGAGGGAGGTTCTTGGGGCTGCTGGAGACATCTCGGTGGTGGACCACCACAGCGTCGGCCTTCGAATACCAGCTGTGGTTGCCGGTGAGATGGCAGCGGGGGATGCCGAGCAGTTTGAAGCAGTCTGAGATGTTGAAATGCTGGTCAAACGGCCATTTCCACATCAAGATGGTCAGGCTGGGGGCCGGTGGAGGGGCCGGAGAGGTCACCGAGGGCTTATTTTTTGACACATCCTGCACGGCCTCCGGCCTCGTAGAGATTAGTATGTAGGCAAAAAGGGTCAGGCTTAATATCACCTGTAGCAGGACAAAAGCCAAAAGTTTCTGGCAACTCAAGGTTTTGGGGTGTCCACCAGAATCCATCGATCGGTCTGGGAAGGGAAGGAGAGGAAAATAGAGTAACACAAGTAAATCCTATAGGCTTCCTTGGACCATAGGTAAAAGTTAAGGTCTCCCTTGCTCGAAAGCCAGTTGTATCCAATTCTAGGGTTTGGTGCTCATCTCTGCTTATAGCCAAAGAGCCAGTGCTGTCCTTGTCCTCAGACATTTCTGTAGACATGGAGCAGGCAGAGCTGGACACTGGAGTGCACGGAATGTCATTCCCTTTCCCACCAAGGTGGTACCTATTGATCTACTTGCATTGTCTTGCTTTCGAACGGCCGGAGCTGGGGCAGGTGACGGGAGCTCGCTCCGTCCTGAGGGACTTGGGCCTCGAACCGCCAACCCTCAGCGCCTTATTTATTTATTTATTTATTCATTCAATTTGTATGCCGCCCTACTCGGTGCAACCGACTCAGGGTGGCTCACAAAACTCAAAAATATAACATTCAACACTATAATCAACAATATATTACACAATCAAAATAAATTTGAAATTAAATATGATAGAAAATACAATATGATACAATACAACAAAACAGAAAAATAAGAACAAATACACCAATATTATCAGTGTATTCAGTGGTTCCCAACAAGGGGTACACAGCCCACTAGTGGACTTCAATTCCCAGAAGCCTCAGTCAGTACATTGGCTGATCAGTGCTTTGGGGAAATGACTTAGGCTTCTGGGAATTGAAGTCCAAAAACCAGCATTTGGGAAACACTGGACTGTATATCATAGAAACAATTACAAACAATCACTTTCCTCTAGGCAGGTAATTATAATTACAAAGCAGCAGAATAGCAGCAAATACATTAATATCATCTGTACATATCATACAACAAATTGCAGTGCAAAACAATTCCTTCCCTCTGAGCAGACAGATATAGTCACTTCTCTCCAAATTGACAGTTTTGGTCACTTCCATCCGAGTAGGCACTGGGCAAAGAGATCCTTCCCCAGCCCCAGGAGGGTGGGACCCAAGGCCAGCTGGGTTGTGATCTTTGGCCACCCAGCAAATTCCATGCATTTTCCCAACCCCGGGAGATTCCCCGGCGTTGGAAGCTCGTGGCTGGCAGCAGCATGGTCTTAAAGCCTCCCGGGCCCCCGCAGGTGTTGTCTTTTCCCCCCTCACCGGGTTGGTCACAGGAGCGTCTGGTGAGGCTGGAGGCAGCAGTGGCGTGGTCTTACAGCCTCCCGGGCCCTCGCAGGTGTTGTCCTTTTCCCCCTCACCGGGATGGTCACAGGAGCATCTGGTGAGGCTGGAGGCAGCAGCGGCGTGGTCTTAAAGCGTCCCGGGCCCCCGCAGGTGTTGTCCTTTTCCTCCTCACTGGGATGGTCACAGGAGCGTCTCGTGAGGCTGGAGGCAGCGATGACGTGGTCTTAAAGCCTCCCGGGTCCCCGCAGGTGTTGTCCTTTTCCCCCTCACCGGGCTGGTCACAGGAGCGTCTGGTGAGCCTGGAGGCAGCGGCGCCGTGGTCTTAAAGCCTCCCGGGCCCCCGCAGGTGATGTCCTTTTCCCCCTCACCGGGCTGGTCACAGGAGCGTCTGGTGAGCCTGGAGGCAGTGGCACCGTGGTCTTAAATCCCGCCAGGCCCCCGCAGGTGTTGTCCTTTTCCCCCTCACCGGGCTGGTCACAGGAGCGTCTGGTGAGGCTGGAGGCAGTGGCGGCGTGGTCTTAAAGCCTCCCGGGCCCCCACAGGTGTTGTCCTTTTCCCCCTCACCGGGATGGACACAGGATCGTCTGGTGAGGCTGGAGGCAGCGGTGGCGTGGTCTTAAATCCCGCTGGGCCCCTGCAGGTGTTGTCCTTTTCCCCCTCACCGGGCTGGTCACAGGAGCATCTGGTGAGGCTGGAGGCAGCAGCGGTGTGGTCTTAAAGCCTCCCAGGCCCCCGCAGGTGTTGTCCTTTTCCCCCTCACCGGGTTGGTCACAGGAGCGTCTGGTGAGGATGGAAGCAGTGGTGGCGTGGTCTTAAAGCCTCCCGGGCCCCCGCAGGTGTTGTCTTTTCCCCCCTCACCGGGCTGCTCACAGGAGCATCTGGTGAGGATGGAGGCAGCGGCGGCGTGGTCTTAAAGCCTCCCGGGCCCCCGCAGGTGTTGTCCTTTTCCCCCTCACCGGGCTGGTCACAGGAGCGTCTGGTGAGGATGGAGGCAGTGGCAGCGTGGTGTTAAAGCATCCTGGGCCCCCGCAGGTGTTGTCCTTTCCCCCCTCACAGGGTTGGTCACAAGAGCGTCTGGTGAGCCTGGAGGCAGCGGCGGTGTGGTCTTAAATCCCGCCGGGCCCCCGCAGGTTTTGTCCTTTCCCCCCTCACCGGGCTGGTCACAAGAGCGTCTGGTGAGGCTGGAGGCAGTGGCGCCGTGGTCTTAAAGCCTCCCGGGCCCCCGCAGGTGTTGTCCTTTTCCCCCTCACCGAGCTGGTCACAAGAGTGTCTGGTGAGCCTGGAGGCAGCGGCAGCGTGGTCTTAAATCCCGCCGGGCCCCTGCAGGTGTAGTCCTTTTCCCCCTCACCGGGCTGGTCACAAGAGCGTCTGGTGAGGCTGGAGGCAGCGGCGCCGTGGTCTTAAAGCCTTCCGGGCCCCCGCAGGCGTAGTCCTTTTCCCCCTCTGTGGGCTGGTCACAGGAGTGTCTGGTGAGCTTGGAGGCAGCAGCGGCGTGGTCTTAAAGCCTCCAGGGCCCCCGCAGGTGTAGTCCTTTTCCCCCTCACCGGGCTGGTCACAGGTACGTCTGGTGAGGATGGAGGCAGCAGCAGCGTGGTCTTAAAGCCTCCCGGGCCCCCGCAGGTGTTGTCCTTTTCCCCCTCACCGGAATGGTCACAGGAGCGTCTGGTGAGGATGGAGGCAGCGGTGGCGTGGTCTTAAAGCCTCCCGGGGCCCCGCAGGTGTTGTCTTTTTCCCCCCTCACCGGGCTGGGAGAAGGCAGGTGAAAGGTTGTGTGAACAGGGGGTTCATTAAGCCATGGGACATTAATTTAGGCCAGGGGCTGATAAGAATGACACTGCTGCGGCTGCCACTGCCAGACCCCCGTCCATCGCCCACCCAGCCGGAGGGGAGGAGGCTACAGCTGTGGAGGGCCAGCAGCTGTTTTGCAATGTTGTATGATGCATACTGATCCTTTATGATGATATGATATTGCTGATGTATGTACTGTACTGTACTGTACTGTACTGTATTGTATTGTATTGTATTGTACAGTCAAACCTCGCATAAAGAGCGCCTCGGCCAAATGTTGGAAGGTTTCGCATCTCCGTCATGATGTCAATTTCCGCTGCGCTGTAGGGCCACTGAAGGAACTCTTCCGGGGGCGTCGGTATCTCCAATTAAATGGGACAGTGGGTTTCCTATAAGACAAGCGCGAGTTGAGGCGTGAGAACCAAACAAAGGGGGACCTGCTTTCTACTGGAGAAGATGATGAGCGGAACGTTCCTGTATATACTAGAGTATAAGTCTAGTTTTTTAGCCTCCAAAACGAAGTCCAAAAAAGGGACTCAACTTATACTCAAGTCAATCTATTTTCCTCATTTTAGAGGTCCAAATGAGGTACCTTGACTTATATTCAGGACGACTTAGAGTCGAGTATATACAGTATCTTTGGACTAAAACTGATTCTCAGCGGCCACGCCTGGAGGGGAGGATTCAGTGGCATACAAGGATGATCCGGTGGTCTTTTTGACACCCCGGACTGCGGTGGCTCATGTGGTTAAGACACTGACTGGAAGGTCGGCAGGTCAGCCGTTCAATATCTGAGCACTGCACAACGGAGTGAGTGCCTGTCTCTGTTCCCAGCTCCTGCCAACCTAGCAGTTCAAAATTGCAAGACATTGCAAGTAGATAAATAGGGACCACTTTGGTGGAAAGGGAAACAGCGTTCTGTGCACTCCGGTGTCTAGTCATGCCTGCCACGTGTCCATGGAAACGTCTGAAGGCGCAGTCTGCCCCTGTACTTCTCAGAAGTACAACAGATGGCATTTATGTATTGATATATTTGATGTGAAAGTGTTTTATACCTGTCATTATGTTATGTTTGTTTAAACAAAGGGTATTCTGTAGATAACCCGTTCATTTTTGTCTAGTATACTTCCGTCCCAGTTTTGTGGGAAAGGATTATGGCAACCCTACCTTTATCTTATCGTGGAGGTTAGAAAGGGCGAGAAAGCAGGAAATGTTTGTTTTATTGCATTACATCAGGAGTGCCAAAACTATGGCCGGTGGGCTGAATCCAGCCCCTGACACCAATTCATCCGGCCCACGCCACCCTTGTCGCTCCTGGAAGCGGAATTAGAACACGTCCGTATGGAGCAGCAAGGGTGGTGTGGGCTGGGTGAATTTGTGTTGGGGGTTGGATCTGGCCCACTTGACCGGCCCATGGCCCAAAAAGTTTGGGCACCCCTGCATTACATCTTGCAGCCACAGCATACCAGAAACTATCCGCCCCATGGGGGGGAAAGTGACTTTGCTAATGCTAGATCCGGAGATCCATGTGTGGGAATGAGGACGCAGTAGCCAATGTAGTTGAACCGAACAGCACGTTTGTTTATTGTGAGTGCAGCATAACAACAACAACGGCTGGGAGGCAGGGGTTTAAATACCCTGCTTAGCCCAGCCCACCGGCCAATGGAATGCAGCGATTTTCCCGCCGCTGAACTTTTAAATATCCAACACCCCTTCCCCCCAGAATGCACTACGACCCTATTTACATACATAGTCATCCAGATGACGAGGGCGTGTGCGAGTCCTACCAGACCTGCGCAGTTCAGTCGGCGCCGGGGCATTGAGCGGAGCGGACCTGTTGCTCCCGCTCTGCTCTGCCCTGGCAGGTTCCTGTTCCGGAGTGGCTGCGGTGGCTTCAGCGGTGACCGGGGGTGGACCTGCTTCTCCAGGTAAGTCCACCAGTGGCGGGATTAAGCTAGAGGGGGTGTCGTAGGATTGAACCGGGTCGGTGACCGGTTCGACTAGGGCTGGTGTGTTTGAGTCGGCGGTGACTGGTTCGTCTGGAGCGATGTCGTCCTGCGTGTCGGAACCTGTCCGCCTCCTGAGCTGGTCGATATGGCGTTTCCACATTCTACCATCAGCGAGGTCGACCCTGTAGGTGTACGGACCCAGCATGTTACTTATGGTGCCCACCTCCCATGCCGGGCCGGCTGCAAAGTTTCTGGCGTAGACGGGGGTACCTGTGGGAATGTGCGGGCCCTTGAGTGTCCCTCACGGAACTTATCAGGGGACTACCGGGGGTGTAGGTGGTCCAAGTGGCAACGGAGTCTCCTGCCCATCAGGAGTTCCGCGGGTGCCTTTCCCGTGGCGGCACAGGGAAGATTATGCTGTGCTAGCAGGAATGTGTCTATTCTTTCCTGCCAGTCCCCCGGCCCTAGCCTACCCAAAGCCTCCTTTGTGCTACGCACAAACCTCTTGGCTTGCCCATTCCCTTGTGCTCTGAATGGGGAAGTGAGTGCATGTCTGGTCCCTAAGGAAGCTAGGTACTGCTCGAATTCCGTGACCAGGGTGTCTGGAATGCCGTACGTGGCGAACAGCTGTCTGAGCTCCTGGATGATTGCCTTAGCCGTGGTGTTCTTCATGAGCCTAACCTCTAGCCACTTTGAGTAGGCATCTACGACAATTAGGAATATCTGGCCGTGGAAAGGGCCCGCTAGATCAATGTGGAGTCTCTGCCACGGGCCCGAGGGTTGCTCCCATTCCCTGACTGGTGCTGCCGGGGGATTTGGTCGGGACAATTGGCAAGGTGCACACCTGCTCACCCATTCCTCTATGTCTTTATCAATCTGAGGCCACCACACATAGCTCCTTGCCAAACCCTTCATCTTTACCACCCCCGGATGGCTGGTATGTAACGTTTCCAACACTGCCATGCGTAACTTCTTGGGAATTACCACCCGATCTCCCCACAGCAAACATCCCCCCACACAACACAATTCGTCCCTTTTGTCAAAGAATGTCTTGAACTCCCCTTCCCCCTTAACCGGCCAACCACGCTGGACCCAGCTGGCGACAGTCCGGAGTTCAGAGTCCCTCGCCGTAGCCCCGGCAACCTCCGCTGAGGTGACGGGAGCAGAGTCCAAAATATCTAACAGGAGGACCGACGCCTCCCCCTGGTCTGCACCGTCCTGGTCTGGAAGGGGGCACCTGCTTAGTGCATCCGCGTTTCCCATGTGTTTCCCAGAGCGAAAAGTTAGTGTGTAGGAGTAACCCGACAGAAACAGGGCCCAACGTTGCATGCGGGACAACGCGGACGGCGTTGGACGGTCCCCCGCCAATAGTCCTAACAGGGGTTTGTGGTCCGTGATGAGCTCAAAATCCCGTCCGTAGAGGTAATTGTGGAATTTTCTTACCCCTGCCACAGCTGCTAACGCCTCCTTGTCGATCTGACCGTAGTTCCGCTCCGTGGGTGACATCGTCCTAGAATAGTAGGCGATGGGTGCCTCCAGCCCGTTGGGCAGTCGGTGGGCGAGGACAGCACCAACGCCGTAGGGAGAGGCGTCGCAGGCGAGGACGAGCGGCAGGGTGGCGTTATACTGGATCAGGAAGCTGTCCTGGGATAGGAGATTTTTTACAGTCTTAAACGCCGAATCTTGTTCGGGACCCCACTTCCACACTGCTTTGGCCGCTAGAAGTCTATGGAGCGGCTCAGCAGCGGTAGCTTTGCCCTTAAGGAATGCCGCGTAGAAATTCAAGAGACCAAGGAAAGCCTGTAGCTCTTGCTTGTTTCTAGGGGCAGGGGGATTTCAGATCGCCTTTACTTTGCCCTCGGTTGGGTGAATGCCAGTGCAGTCTATGCGGAACCCCAAAAATTCCACGGAGGGTACCCCCAGTAAGCACTTATCCCGTTTTACTCTCAGCCCAGCGGCCCTGAACTTCGCAAGGACAGCCGCGACTCTATCCTTGAGTTGCCCCGGGTTCTCCGCGATGATCAGGACATCATCAAAATAGGGAACCACCCCCGGGAGGCCGTGGAGGAGTCTCTCCATGGTGCTTTGGAAAAGCCCCGGTGCGATGCTGACCCCAAATTGCAAACGGGTGCATTTGAACGCTCCCCGGTGGGTGACTATGGTCTGCGCCTCAGCCATGGCATCGTCTACCGGTAACTGCTGGTACACCTGTGCCAGGTCTAGTTTGGCAAAAATCTTTCCGGGGCCTAACGAATGCAGTAGGTGATCGATGACGGGGACCGGATAGGCGCTTGGCTGTAGGGCTTTGTTAATGGTGCATTTGTAGTCCGCACAAATCCGCACCGACCCGTCCGGCTTAATGGGGGTTACTATGGGGGTCTCCCACCTGGCATGGTTGTCTGGAACAAGTATTCCCTGGGCTACTAACTTGTCCAGTTCCTTCTCCACCCTGGGCTTGAGGGCCAATGGGACCCTCCGAGCCTTAAGGCGGATCGGGGCAACATTAGGGTTCAGTGAGAAAGAGATAGGGGACCCCACGTACTTGCCCAGTTCCTCTCCGAACACGTCCTGGAACACTGCAATCAGGTCGTCCCGCAGTGAGGTCCCCCTGGGCTGTTCAGCGGTGGTACTGTGGATGCCCGCGATGGTCAGACCCAGGGCCGGGAACCAGTTCGTTCCTAGGAGAGTTGGGAACTTTCCGTGGATGATGGTGATCGGTAGGGTTGACTCCTTCCCGCCATACTCGACACGGACGCGTCTCTGGCCGGCGATGGGGATGAATCTGCCTTGACAATCCCTCACCCGGAGTCTTTGGGGGCTCAAGTCTGATTCTCGGAGGGAGGGAAAAGCTCGCTTCAACCAGTTCCAGGATATGATGGACACGGCGGCCCCCGAGTCGACTTCCATTTTGCAGTCTTGTCCGTCGATCCTGACCGTCGTGTAGATCTTTTTTCCCTTCTCCGTGTCGGCATGGCCGATTGTGACTGTGTGTGCTTCGGCGTTTTCGAATCTGGCGCCATTGTTCAGTTGGCGCCTCTGATTCGCCCGGTGGTTGGCGGCCATCTTGCCTGGCGGGAGATTTTGAAACTGCCGGTCAGCTTGGCTCACTGTTTGTCTTGTGCGGCAGGCCCTTGCAATATGCCCCCGTTTGTCACAGTGGCGACAAATTGCATCTTTGAAACGGCAATGCGCCCTTTGATGGGGCCCACCGCAGCTGGCACAACGGTGGCCGTTCCTACCCTGGCTTGCCCCGTCGGTTGCGCACACGTCTGCCTCTTCATCATCCTCTACTTTCGGGGACGGTATCTTTGTGGTGGATGGTGGCTGACCGTGGCGCCAACGGGGCTCGGTGGAGAGAGGACGCGGCCGATGAAGAGACCTCATATGCTCTCGCCTCATCTAACACGATGGCCAGAGACAGTTCTTTGCAGGCCAAGAGACGTCTTCTGAGTCTGGTGTCCACTACCCCGCCTATAATTTGCTCGATGAGAGCCTCTTCGAGATTTGCCCCAAATTCTGCAGGGATAGCGGCTGCTTGCAGGGCGGCTACAAGCTCGCTCACTGGCTCCCCGTCCTTCTGATATCGGTCTCAGAAGTTGATCCTGTAGACATATTTCGATGGGGCCGGCGAGTAGTGCTCTTTGAGGGTGGTCTGCAGAGTCTGCCACGACACCACCATAATGGGTGTCGGGGCTACCAGCGCTTGGGCCACCTCGTAGACCTTCGCGCCACAGTGGGTGAGGAAGAACGCCTTCTTCCTTTCTTCCGAAATTTCTCCCAACTCGGCGGCCAGAAGAGAGAACTCGAAGCGGTCCAGGTAGCTCTCCCACTTCTCATCCTTTGGCTGGAAAGGTGGCGGGGCAGTGTATGTAGCCATGGCGTTGTGCTGATTCAGCTGGCTCGATGTTTCCTTGCGGTTCTGGCTCGATCCTCAGGATCCCACCTTCGTCGCCAGTGCTAGATCCAGAGATCCATGTGTGGGAATGAGGACGCAGTAGCCAATGTAGTTGAACCGAACAGCACGTTTGTTTATTGTGAGTGCAGCATAACAACAACAACAGCTGGGAGGCAGGGGTTTAAATACCCTGCTTAGCCCAGCCCACCGGCCAATGGAATGCGGCGATTTTCCCGCCGCTGAACTTTTAAATATCCAACAGCTAACATAGCCCATCATCCTTAATTGCACCAGCCCTTTCCCAACTCAGGAAACTCCGAACCGATGGCTGACCTTTGGGGCCCACACCATGTGAAATGTGCCAGGACCGATGTATATTTCCATTTCGTTGTCATCGGCGGATGCTACTCGTATCTGAACATACATTTTCCCTGGAAGTCCTTTTCTCTGTTGATGAATGTGTCTCTGGTGACTCAATAATCAAATCCTGGCATGAAACATACGGCCACACACATCACACTGAATAGATGGTGGAGGGCATACCGTATAGTCTCAAGTATAAGCTGAGTTTTTTAGCCCAAAAAAGGGGACCCGGTCATTTTGTCCCAACAGCTTCAAAGGGGGGTGGCCATTATTTCTCTCAATTGCCCTTGGAGGGGGGCACATAAAATGGCACTGCAGGCCACATTTGGCCCACAGGCCACAGGTTGGCAACCTCTGGCTTATGGGATTCTGCTGTCTAATGCCTCTGAACAAACAGAACTGCAAACCAACCAACTGTTCTCAACCGGTTGAGTCAAGAAAGATGTAGCCTGGGAGTTTTGAAGCCAGGTGTGTGTGTGTGGGAGGTGACACTCCCTCAGACAGCTTCGGGGGCCGGATGGCCATTTTGTCCTTCCTCCACTGCATGGCACTTCCTGTTGTGATGGAGGTGGTGGGGGGCAGCATGAAATGGTGCCATGGACCGCATCCGGCCCATGGGCTGGAGGTTGAGAATCCCTGGTGTAGCCCTGCGTTGATCTGCTTTGTAGTCAACAGAAGCAGCGGAGAACAAGCATTGCAGAAACTTTAAGACTTTTAAATGTTTTTCTTCTTCTTCAAGTGGAACAAGGTGTGGCGGATGACAGTCCGTTTTATTAATACCCAAAGATGTTGTCGAATCAGGAACCAAAGATTCTGGGGAGACATAATTGCCAGTGTTTGTTTTTCAGATTTTACACACCCTTTTGCTGCTTGTGACTATTGCAACATTTGTTTGTGAGTTCTCTACACAACAACGACAACCTGTTCACCCACCCCGCCCAGGTCCCATGCCTTAACGCACACTCATACTCTCTCTCTCTCTCTCTCTCTCTCTCTCTCTCTCTCTCTCTCTCACACACACACACACACACACACACACACACACACATATTGTTTATAGCACATTTGCAAATGCCACAATTCCCTCCCAGGCACGTTCCTCTCTAACCAGGGGCTCCCCCAACCTAATGCCTGCAGGCCAGATCCGGCCCACAGGACCATTTCATGTGACTCCCCACCCTTCCCCCCAAGAGCATTCAAGAAACAAAATGGCCACACACCCTTCGAAGCTGTTGGGACAAAACGGATGCCTCCCATGGTGCAGGCGAGGCAAAATGGCTGCCCAGCCCTCAACTGAGAGTGCATGGCCCCCGGGCCCTCCTTGGCTTTGTTACCCCCTTTTTG
This sequence comes from Furcifer pardalis, assembly GCA_030440675.1. Taxonomy (NCBI): domain Eukaryota; kingdom Metazoa; phylum Chordata; class Lepidosauria; order Squamata; family Chamaeleonidae; genus Furcifer; species Furcifer pardalis. The sequence continues at coordinate 44,278,947 of CP126898.1, forward strand.
AAGGCCCCAATTTGTGTTTTTTGTTCTCATTTCTTTATAACAAAGCGGGGATTCTCGACCTGCAGCCCACGTGCCGAATGCGGCCCATGGTGAAATTTCACATCCTCCCCCCCCCCACACACACACACACACTGCCTCCACCTCACCAGGAAGTTCTGTGGGGTGGAGGAAGGGCAAAATGGTAGTCCAGCCCCCACCCCCCCAAGCTGCCTAACTGTTCACCAGTTGACGCCTGGCAGGTAGATTTGCCCCGGGGAATTCCCACCCTTTGTTCCTTTTAAAGTGGAAAGTGGGCCGTTTCTCCGCTCCTCCTCGACATCCAGATGAAGAGGTCGGCTTTTTGGCAACGCGTCTCATGGGAAATTGCTTTTTCTCTTCCCCGTCTTGGAAGTAGTTCCAAAAAACCCATTAGGTTCTTGGCACACGAGGCAAGGGGACATTTCGGGGCAGGTGATAGGGAAAGGCCAGCCTAAACCAGGGGTTCCCAACCTTTTCAAGCCAGGGTGGGCTCTCTTAGACAGCTTCAGGGGGGCGGACGGTCATTTTGCCCTGCCTGCACGATGGGGGGGGGGGTCATTTTGTCCCAACAGCTTCAAAAGAGGTGGCCACTTTGTCTTGAATGCCTTCGGAGGGGTGGAGGGTTGACAAGAAATGGTGCTGTGGGCCAGATATGGCCTGTGGGCCTTAGCTTAGGTTTAAACCCCTGGGCTAAACCTTTGGAGGGGTGTGGTTGGCTAAAATTTGCCCTCTAGGGACGTCACTCTGGGTCTGTGTCCTGCACAACGGAGCGAGCTCCCGTCTCTGTCCCAGTTCTGTCCCAGCCTCATTTGGAAGATCAGCAAGCCAGCACTTTGAGACCCGACTGCTGTGTGACGGAATGAGCTCCTACCAACTTGTCCCAGTTCCTGACAACCCAAGAGTTCAAAAGCAAATATATATATATGCAAGTGGATAAACAGGTGCCACTTCAGTGAGAAAGGTGCCAGCGTTTTGTGTGCTCCAGCATCCAGTCCTGCCTGCCACATGACCACGGAAACATCTGCACACGCAGACAGCACTGGCTCTTTGGCTCTAAACCCGGGGTTCCCAACCTTTTCAAGCCAGGGGCCGGGTCATGTTCCCTCAGTCAGCGTCAAGGGCAGGACGGCCATTTTGCCCTGCCTGCACGGTGGGGGTGGCCATTTTGTCCTGACAGTTTCAAAGGGGTGTTTCTTCTTGGAGGGGTGGGGGTCCACATGAAATGGTGCCTGATCTCGCCCATGAGCCTTAGATTGGGAACCCATGCTATAAACAGAGATGAGCACTGAACCCTAGAGATGGATACGACCTGCTTCTGAGCAAGAGCGACTTTGACCTTTTAAATCACGAAATGATACCCCTGGACGATTCTTTTGTCTGTGTGTTTTGTGAACTTTTCCAAGCTGTTCGGGTTGTTTTGTAGACAAAGTGAGGGCAGAGCTTGTGTAAACATGCTTGACCTAATCTGGTTCCAGCGCTCCAACCCCTTTCTTTCCAGCCTCCCCAACCTGGGTTCGCCGTGTTGTGTGTTTGCTTTGTGGTTTCCTCTGCACACTCCGTTGTCAGACGAAATTTGTTTTTCTTGCTCAAACAAGAACACCTCGTTTCTCTTTGCCTTCCTCTTGCCTTTCAAGTGTCTGATAAAAGCCCCGTCGCTTTAAATCAGGGATTCTCAACCTGCAGCCTGTGGGCCAGATGTTGCCCACGGCACCATTTCACGTGCCCCACCAGCTGCCTCCACCAGACCTGGAAGTGCCTTGTGGTGGAGGAAGGGCAAAATGGCCGTCCGGCCCCCAAAGCTATCTGACTCGCAGGTGAATAAAAAGTGGGTTACATTTTAAACAGAAGTCCGATTTTATTCGTGACTTCACTGCCATCTTTTTCTGGGCGCTTTTCCGGCCCGAAACGGTATATTTGGCTTTTTTTGGTTGGCTCCCTCCTTCCAACCACATTTTAAACCGTTTGACATTTTTCCCACCTGGGAAAAGCGCCGCTCCTTTGTTTTATTCCCCAAATGGGAGGCCCTGCTCCAAATTGCGACACCGTTCCACGGAGAACCAGACTGGGCCGGTGGGAGAGGGGAAGATGGTCTGCGTAGTCCAGTCACCTTTGGAGAGCTGTTGCGTGGGTCCTGCCCGGCAAATGCTAAACTCAGTCTGTGTTTAGTTGCCAGGTTTATCCCTGGCTTAAAGTTTGACGCCATTTCAGGCTCTGTTGTGGGCCGGAAAAGTGGCATTTCAAAGATGTGGGCCTCTTTCACGCTGAAGGAAAGTCCGGCGCATGGGATGCCTGATGCTCTTGGGCTCCTGCATGTTTTGAAAACACACAGTGGCTCCCCAGATCCCTTCCCAGGCCTGTGTTTTCCCTGATGGGCTAACTTTCTGCTTGCAGGGAGAATCACATTTCTTCCCTTAAAATGAGGGGGTGGGCAGTGGGCCGGGTCCAACTTTCTGAGGTGTTACTGGGGGGGGAGTGTAAGGTCTTTACTTTCTTCTTTGCAAACATGTTGCCTGTTGCGTTTCTCTCATTAAGCTTTAGATTGCCTCTGCCTCGAATGTTTTGCCTGTACCGACAATAAAAGGATACGGAAAAAAATAATATTAATAATAATTACGATTGCAAACGGTTCGCGTATTTATTTTGAGTCCAGAGAAGGAAACAGAGGGTTGTTCTTTTTGCTTTTATGGGCTCTGGACAACCATTTCATGTGCCCCCCCCCCCAGCTGCCTCCACCACACCAAGAAGCGCCATGTGGTGGTGGAAGGGCAAAATGGTAGTCCGGCCCCCGAAGCTGTCTGAGGGAGCATGATCTGGCCCACCGGCTTTAAAAGGTTGAGAACACCTGCTTTAAATACACCTGTGGCCGTTTATTTATTTAACCACGCTCCTCTGCTGCCCCGTTTTTGCTGGTTCATCTTGGGTGGCAGAGAGAAAAACAACGTTTGGGCCGGAAAATGCATAAAACGCAAAGCCACTGGGTGGCCAGATCCCAAAACAAATTGAAATTTTCACAGAAGGGAGGCCAACACCATTGGACAACAGCTGGATGGGGACGCATAAAATGCATTTTTTTAAAAAACACCCTAAAAATCTGCAGATCCTGGAGGAACACAAAAGGGTCTTCTCGCATGCAAAATGGTTCCTTGCTGGCCCACTTTGCTCCGACCACCGTTGAGCGAGGTAGGCTGAACGGAGATGGAGAAAGGAAATGAATGAAGGTCACCTGGAGATTTTAATGCAAGGGTTCCCAGCCGAAGGCCCACGGGCCGGCTCTGGACTGTAGTGCCATTTCATGTGGCCCCCACCCCTTAAGGGCATTCAAGAAACAAAATGGCCACCCATTTGAAGCTGTTGGGACAAAATGGCCACCCCATTGTGCAGGCAGGGCAAAATGGCCATCCGGCCGTCGAAGCTGGGAGGCCACATGAAATGGTGCCATGGGCACTTCCTGGTATGGTGGAGGTGGTGGGGAGAAGCATGGAATGGTGCTGTGGGCCGCATCCAGCCCACAGAAAGCAGATTGAGAATCCCTGACTTAAAGGGTGCCACAGAGGAAGCCCAGATAGGAGATTGAGTTGGACCATTTGTGCTTACCGTATATATATCAACAGTAGTGTAGACAACTGAAGTTCGTCATACAACGAACGAACGAACGAACGAACGAACGAACGAACGAACGAACGAACGAACGAACGAACGAACGAACGAACGAACGAACGAACGAACGAACGAACGAACGAACGAACGAACGAACGAACGAACGAACGAACGAACGAACGAACGAACGAACGAACGAACGAACGAACGAACGAACGAACGAACGAACGAACGAACGAACGAACGAACGAACGAACGGGTCATCATGGCCATTTGTAGCTCCTCTCCCCTGCTCCCAATTTCTGGAGTTGGAACAAGAGAGTTACAGCCGAGGGCTCGGTGGGTGGGCCGGGCCGGAAGTTTGCAGCTGCTTCTAGCGGCTTCGGTCAGGTTGATTTTTGTCAGGCCGGGAGGGTGGGAAAACATGGGGGGCCCTTCCTTCCTTTTTCTCACAGACACCTCTTGCTTTTAAGCTGCCACGAAATCCACTTGACAATATTATTAATAGCGGCTGCCGGGAGGGCCCCAACATCTGTTCACGGTCCGGAAAGATGTATCGCAGGATAGGACACTCCTCCCCCCTCTCAATTTACAGTTCATTCTTCATCCATTCCCTCTTACCCACGGGATTCACTTTCACTGCAGGGCCGTTGAGCAACGTCCATGGGTAGGTAGGTAGGTAGGTAAACGATTTCATTTCCATTTACTGTAGATACTCAAGTATAAGTCGGGTTTTTTAGCCCCCCAAATGAGGTCCAAAAATGGGACTTGGCTTATACTCAGGTCAACGTAAGCACTCAAAAATAGATCCACGCAAATGTCTAAATTAATTAACTTTACCTTATTTTCATGTATTTTAATTGCTGAAACTCACTAGCAGCTGCTGCATTTTCCACCCCCGACTTATACTCAGGTCAATCTATTTTCCTCGTTTTAGAAGCCCAAATTAGGCACCTCGGCTTCTATTCGGGAAGATTTATACTCGAGTATATTCGATATATGCTATTCTTTGCAAAAAGACCCAAAACTGCCCGGCCAAGATCACGACGAATCCGTCGCGATAAAACCATCGCGGGTAACCAAGGTTTCGTGTGTTGTACATTAAAAGCAACCCTAAAATTCAAGGCCCTCGTAGTTCCAAAGATTTTTATTTTCTGAAATGAAGATAAAAGGTCCAGCCTTTGATTTGCCTCCATCCCAAATGTTGTCTCTTTAAACCAGGGATTCTTGATCTGCGGCACACAGGCCGGGGTTGGCCTGCGGCAGCATTTCAACGAGGGATTAATGGCTGTCCCTGTTACCAAAGCGTGTCCTTCAAAGATATACCACAGGGCTCCTCAACCTGCGCCCCATGTGCCGGAGGCAGCCCATGGTGCCATTACACGTGGCGGGCCCGCCACCTCCACAACAACCATGAAGTGCCATGTGGTGGAGGAAAAGTGAAATGGCCGTCCGGCCCCCGAAGCTGTCTAAGGGAGCGTGACCCTGGCTAAAAAGGTAGAAAATCGCTTCTTTAAATCATCTTTGCTCTCCTCCCTACCCCCCGATTTGCTCCTTCTTCGGTCCAAAATATTTTATTCCCAGGCATCTGGATTACATTCACGTCAGATGATACTGAGAGAAAAACAGAATTTCCTCTGGTTATTTTCCCCTTTCTTTCTTAATTTGGTCCGTTAGGTCTGGACAGTTTTTGGGATGGGAAACGAAGCCGAATTCCCGAGGGAAAATAAATAGAGAAATCTTATGACGCTCTTTGACACTGTGCAGGGTCATGGATTTCTTTTAACCTAACAGAACACATTTTGCTTTCCCCCCACCAATATCAAGAAATCGTGCCACCTGAGGTCAAGAGGGAATCCTTTCTATCCTGTGCCTAGGAACTTGAAAAGTTACTTTTTAAAGTAACTTTTTAAAAAGTAACTGGTTCCTTTTGGTGGCTGTGATTTTTGAAAAGTAACTAGTTGCTGCACTATTTGTAATTTTTTTGTTTGGTTAAACAGCAGCACTTAAGTTTGATAAGAGAAAGGCGCCTTGTGTTTCAATGGGTTTCTTAAAATGGTTTTCAAAACAGTTTATACCTGAGTGGCTCAAGTCACTAAGACGCTGACTGGGAGGCGGAAGGTCAGCAGTTCGATTCCCGAGTACTGCAGGACAGAATTAGCTCCTGTCTCTGTCCCAGTTCCTGCCAACCTAGCAGTTCGAAAGCAAAAAATTGCAAGTAGATAAATAGGGACCACTTCGTTGGGAAGGTAATAGCGTTCTGTGCACTCTGGTGTCTAGCCATGCCTGCCACGTAACCATGGAAACGTCTGCAGAAGCAGACAACGCTGGCTCTTCGGCTTAGAAGCAGAGATGAGCACTGACCCCTAGAATCAGATACGACTGGCTTTCGAGCAAGGGAAACCTTTACCTTTACTATAAGCCGACCCGAATATAAGCCGTGGGACCTCATTTTCACCTGAAAATCCAGGAAAATCGATTGACCCAAGTATAAGCCAAGGGTGGGAAATGCAGCCGCCGCGAGTGAGTTTCAATAATCAAAATACATGAGAATACGTTAAAATTAATCAAATTTTTGGCACGTCTCTATCCGGCATGGTCTTGGGACCCTCATGGTCATTGACCCGAGTATAAGCCGAGTCCCCTTTCTGCAGCTCATTTTTAGGGCTAAAAAACTCAGCTTATACTCTAATATATACGGTAATTGCTGTGGATTTAAAATGCCTTTTTACAGTCACCAGAAACATGACTTCGTATTACAGGCTGCTCGCCATATTTGTGGCTGCAGTATAAAATACAGACCTTGCTGTTATCCACATTTTCAGGTATCAGCAGTAAGTTTTGAAATGTATCTCCTACAGACGTTGGGGTCTGAAAAATAACCTATTTATAACTAGTGACTTATTTAATGTTATGTCTTCTGTAACTTTTGTAACTCTCCAAAAGTTACTTAGTTGCAGGTAATGAAGCTCTCTGCAGAGTCATTAAACCTGGGGTTCCCAACCTTTTCAAGCCAGAGGCCAGATCACGCTCTCTTCCAAACCACACCGGGGAAATTCTGCCCCCTTTGCCCCCCCCAACTAACTCTCACACACTTTGGCAATGAAATTTAATTAATTAATTAATTGCCTTCATTGGAATAACTCCGTTCTCATCAGCTAAGCAAGAAAACACAGAAGGGGAAATTCCCTTCGAACTAGATCTTCGCGTTTAGGATGTGTAACGCTATCCAGATTTGGCGATATGGATTTGGGGCATGTGGGTGTGGGGTATGGATTCTCAACCTGCGGCCAGGGGGCCGAATGGGGCCCACAGCACCATTTCGTGTGGGCCCCCACGCCTCCGCCACACCTGGAAGTGCCCTGTGGTGGAGAAAGGGCAAAATGGTCGTCCCCCCCCCGGAACTGTCTGAGGGAGCATGACCCGGCCCACAGCCTTAAAAAGGTTGAGAACGCCCAGTGTACGGAAACACCCAGATGTTCTGCATTATTGAGCGGTATCCCAGGACGGAAGGAGGGTAACGATGTGTCAATTCGGGGGCTCAAAAGCCCTGGTCCCGAGGGGCAATGATAGGCCTTGTTCCCGGATTTCTTAATATCCTCCCCCCTCTGCCCTTCCTTTGAGGGTATTGAATTTCCAGGTTTGATGTTTAAAGGAAGAAATTAATGACGGCACTTCTTATAACCGGACAGCAGCGCATCGGGAGATTTATGGGCCATGGGCTTGATGTGAGCAGGGAAAGTTGCGGGCAGTTGGCCAGATTCCGGCTATCAGAGTTTATGAACCTTCTTCCTCTTCTGTCCTCAACATGCATCTCTCCCCATCCATGAAATTTTTATTTATTTACTGTATTTATTTGCAAATAGACAGGTGGTGCATAAATCCGGCTGAGCATTCAGAATGCTCAAATCATTCGCTTACATCCCTGCAAAAAGCCACAGCTGGAAGTGGACATGGTATCTTTCAGGTACCGGCATGCTCCGATGAGAAAGGTTTGAAGCAACCTTTTCACGCTCTCTCAGTCCGCTCCGAGGGCCGGGTGGCCATTTTACCCAGCCTGCATGACGGGGGTGGCCATTTTGTCGCAACAGCTTCAGAGTGGGTGGCCATTTTGTTTCTCGAGGGCCCTTGGAGGGGCGGGGGCACATGAAATGGCACCATGGGCCAGATTCGGCCAATAGACCTTAGATTGGGAACCCCTGGTTTAACGGTTTAAACCACGTTTCCTGGTATTTTGCTATTTCCTAACTCTACATGGTGCGATGTTCAAGATTATCATGCCTGTCTGACCGCTCTGGCACAGAGTTTTGAAGGATGGGTGTCTCTGGAGGGAAATAAACATTCTTAGGGGCATGAAATGTATTTGTCTTCTTCTTGTGTGAAGAAAAATTAGGTAAAGGTCACCCTAGCTTGAAAGCCGGTCGTATCCGACTCTAGGGTTCGGTGCTCATCTCTGTTTACAGCCTGTCTGTGTCTGCAAACATTTCCCTGGTCATGTGGCAGGCACGACGAGTCACCAGAGAGCACGGAGCACTGTTTACCTTCCCCACCAAAGTGGCCCCTATTTATCTACTTGCAATGTCTTGCTTTCGAGGAGCTGGGACAGATGCGGGAGCAAACTCCGTCATGCAGCACTCGGGTCTCGAACTGCTGACCTGCCAACCTTCCAGTCCTCAGCTTCTTAACCACTAAGGTCCTCACCACAGTTTAGTAAAGGTAAAGTTTTACCTTGCTCGAAAGCCATCCATATCTGATTCTAGGGGGTCAGTGCTCATCTCTGTGTCAAAGCCGAAGAGCCAGCGCTGCCTGCTTCTGCAGCCGTTTCCGTGGCCTTGTGGTAGGCATGACTAGCGCACGGAATGCTGTTACCTTTCCCACCGAAGTGGTCCCTATTTATCTACTTGCAATTTCTTGCTTTTGAACTGCTAGGTTGGCAGGCGCTGGGATAAAGATGCACGTAAATCGTGGCTTTAGATTGGTTGGTTTTAAATATTTGCAACTTGTGCTCATAACCTCGTTTTTAACCCCCCGTTGTTATCTACCTCGAGCAAATCATAACCTCATCCAGGGAGGAGTAAAACTCAAGCCAACGACGGATGTCCAGCGTAGAAACTGAACAAAGCTTTTGGGAGGGGAAGGGGAGAGGGTGTCCGTTGCTCTTCTCCAGATGACGGGACATGAGGGTGGAAATATGGGGAGCGCTTCGGGAACGAGGGTGATAAGCAGCTGATGATGCCTTCACTCTGTATTCGTTTTTCGACCGAGCACCGACATCAACTCCCCACGAGGGCCACGCTTGGAAGGCAGCCAAGAGCCGGTCTCGCGATCCTCAAGTACCGAACGAGGTTCAGGAAAGGATAAAACCAGATGTTCAAAGGCAGACGTGAAGAATTCAATCGCCCGCGGCTCGGGTTTCTAACACACGCTTCGGCCTTCTGTGTTGCGATTGTAACAACTACCAGCGTTTCCCCCCACACCCCATCAAAACCACACTCTCTGTACCGCAAATCTTCACTGTTCACACACCACAATAACAGGGCCAGCACTGTGTATGCCTCCGGGTAATGTTTCACCCGGACAATGTGTTTTAGCACTGTGCAGTCAACACGCGTGGGGGGTTTCCGTTGAGTCTGGTTACCGTCCTGCGTCTGCTCTTTTCACAATGGAAACAGGCAAAGATTAGCAGGGAAGCAGGGACTGGGCCAGGACACCGTGATGCGTCCCGGTGCACCCTCGCCTCAGGTGCCTTGGGGCGAAAATAATAACTCGGATTCGTTCCCAAAATATGCAAGGTTTTTTTTAAATATTTTTTTGGGGGATTTCTGCACATTTTGCAATCCACCCATCACCTGTGTCTTGCTGGGCCATTCTGCCCATACACAGTGCTGGCTTTGAAACGGAGATGAGCACTGAACCATAGAGTCAGCTACGACAGGCTTTCTGAGCAAGGGTGACTGTGACCTTTAGACTCGGAAAAGGAAATGTTCTAGACGATCTCCTCGAGTTTTGGGGTGGTGCACCAAAAGAAAAATAAAACCCACAGACCGAAAAGGTATTTCTTAACTCTAGGTTGTGATATATTTGGAAAGGTTTACACTCAATGGATTTTCACATCAAGGCCTTTCCGGTTTCCTCCACTGAGCGGCAAGACAGTGGGTCATCAGCCCACCCCCCGGCTTGGTTTAACGATGTCCCCGCTGGATCAAGATGTCTCCACCGCGTCCATATCGAGTCGATCTCTTACTCCACGCTGTCCCTCTTTATCATACAAGCTGAGCAAAACCTGAAAGAACGGGACAACATGTTTATCCGCACAGGTAAACACCGCCCTTGCTCGACAGCCAGGCGTATCCGACTCTAGTATTCAGTGCTCGTATCTGTTCACAGCCAAAGAGACGGTGCCGTCTGTCTGCCTCTGCAGATGTTTCCCCTAGTTACGGGATGCTGCAACCTTCCCCGCCCAAGTGGCACCTATTTATCTACCGTATAGGCATGACTATAAGCCGTCCCAAATATAAGCCATGGTACTCAATGTGGACTGCGAAAACAAGGGAAATAGATTGACCCGAGTATAGGCCGGGGGTGGAAAATGCAGCAGCTGCTGCTAGTGAGTTTCAGTAATTAAAATACATGACTAAACGCTGACATGCACAGAACACTGTTACCTTTTCCCACCAAAGTGGTACCTCTTTATCTACTTGCAAATGTCTTACTTTTGAACTGCTAGGTTGGCAGGAGATGGGCCAGAGGACAGGAGCTCGCTCCGTCCTGCCGCTCTCGGGTCTCAAACTGCTGACCTTCTTAACTACTAACCCACCCCTACCCCAGTCCTTTTTTACCCACATTAGAGCTGGCTCAATTTTCCCTCAGCTTTCGAAGCAGGAAATGTGGCGGGGCTACTTACCACATCAACCATGGCTTGGCGGTGCAGACCATCCACAGGCAGACCGTCAGCCGAAGAAGCAGCTTACGGAGGAGGGTCATCTTGGCCTGACCTGGAGGAAAAAAGGAGGGTTGGAAGAAGACCAGAGAAGTCGCTTCTTTTGGTCTAAAGCAGGGGGTGGGCAACCTATGGCCTTGTGGGCCAGACCCGGCCTGTGATGCCAGTTGTCCGGCCCACAGTGCCACGAGAGGCAGACATGTATATGACAGCTGGAGGCGCGCTTTACAGCAGCATTTACAACAGGGTGAACCGATAGTCCGGCCACTCAACTGTCCGATGGGGATCTGTCGTGAAAACAGGGCCCGTTTCCTAACTTTTCGAGAGACAACCCCCATGGCGCCCCGACTTTGTGGTTAACTTCAGGGCACCCCGGATCAACTCATAAGTCCAGGGTGGGGGTTCCCAACCTTTTTAAGCCAGGGGCCCCCAGGTCACGCTCTCTCAGTCAGCGTTGAGGGCCGGACAGCCATTTCCCCCTGCCTGCACGATGGGGGTAGCCATTTTGTGCCGACGCCTTCAACAGGGGATGGCCATTTTGTTCCTCAAATGCCCTTGGAGAGGCAGGGGAGGGCCACCACATAAAATGGCACCTGGGACCAGATCCGGCCTTAGGCTGGGGAGACGCAAAGAGAGAAAACGAAGAGAAAGATCGGCCGTACCTGTGCTAAGGTTTCTTCTTGATCCTCTCTTGAAGACGAGAAGGGGCTCTTTGGGGATTTAATGGGAACACACCGTGCCTTTTTTATCATCATCCTTACCCAAGAGGCGGGGTCAAGGATGATGATAGCCGTGACCATTCCTGGCTTGTCCGCAGGGCTCTCTGTGTTCCTCAGAACTGAGTGGGTGGCAGTGGAAGAAATATTCCTTTTTTTAAAAAAAAATGATTGACTGACCCCCAACGCAGACTTCCGGACGGCCCACCATTTTATATTTCTGGGACATTATCAAATTCGATACGTAGATTATTATAATGCGTGGCGGTGAAAAAGCTACTTTACAATTGTATGGGGTAATGGGTGACACATCCACCCCCCAAATAGCTGCCCTACTAGAGAAGGGATTCCCAAACTGTGGCCCACAGGCCGGATGTGGTCCATGGCACGATTTCACACGGCCCACAACCACCACTCTCCACCCACAACCAGGAAGTGCCATGTTGTGGAGGAAGGGCAAAATGCCCCCCCCCCAAAGCTGCCCGAGGGACATGACCCGCCCCCGGCTTTTAAAAGGTCGAGAACTCTCATAGTAGAGGAATAGGATACAGTATTTGCATGCTAAAATCCTATGGTAATAGGATAATTATGGGGTTGATAAGGCACCCGTAGGCCACACCGCACAGACACACGGGCGGGACTTTTTGGAATAGCGCTCCGTCATCGCGGAGGTGACCTGACCGCGTGCAACAGAGGCTTCCGCTGAATGGTGCTTGGGCTCTGCCACCCATCGTCCCTGACCCTGTTTGGAGGCTCATGGGAGCCAGAGTCCAGCCCGGTTTCTAGGGCGCCCCCCCAACTGGTGTTCCAAGACTACAACTTGCTGTGTTTCCAGACGTGGAAAGTTTCCCGAGAGTCCTGGAAAATTCAAGAACGCCCACATTTTGGGCCGGTCATAAGATCATCCTTCAGTTCTGATTTATAGTGGGCCGCATTTGCCCGGCAGAGTCTCTGGCTTCAAAAGAAGTGAGGGGGAAAAACTCTGGAATGAATTTTTTCCCCCTTTTAAATAACTATACCAGGAGTTCTCAACCTTTTAAAGCCGCGGGCCGGGTCACGCTCCCTCAGACAGCACCGTGGGCCGGACTATCATTTTGCCCTCCCTCCACCACACGGCACTTCCTGGTTTGGTGGAGGGGATGGTGTGGGCATGTGAAACGGCACCATGGGCCACATACGGCCCACCGGGCCGCAGGCTGGGAAACCCTACGCTATATCTTTCAAGGACACAATTTGGTAACGGGAACACTCATTAATTCCTCGTTTGCCGGGACGTGTCTAAACTGCAGCTAATTAAAGGAGGACAGCCAAGAACGGTACATGCCAAAACATTTACAACTTTTTCTCTTTCCCTCCCACAAGCGTCGTCCAGAGCCCATAAAAGCAAAAAGAACAACCCTCTGTTTCCTTCTTCGGACTTAAAATAAACTACACGAACCGTTTGCAATTATTATTATTTATTTATTTATTTATTTGCCGTATCCTTTTATTGTTGGTACAGGCAAAACATTCGAGGCAGAGGGAATCGAAAACTTAACGAGAGGAACGCAACAGGCGACACGTTTGCAAAGAAGAAAGTAAAGACGTTACACACACACCCGGTAACACCTCAGAAAGTTGGACCCAGCCCACGGCCCACCCCCTCATTTTAAGGGAAGAAATGTGATTCTCCCTGCAAGTAGAAAGTTAGCCCATCAGGGAAAACACAGGCCTGGGAAGGGATCTGGGGAGCCACTGTGTGTTTTCAAAACATGCAGGAGCCCAAAAGCATCAGGCATGCGCCAGACTTTCCTTCAGCGTGAAAGAGGCCCATGTCTTTGAAATGCCACTTTTCCGGCCCACAACAGAGCCTGAAATGGCGTCAAACTTTAAGCCAGGGATAAACCTGGCAACTAAACACAGACTGAGTTTAGCACTTGCCGGGCAGGACCCACGCAACGTCTCTCCAAAGGTGGCTGGACTACACAGCCCATCTTCCCCTCTCCCACGGGCCCAGTCTGGTTCTCCGTGGAACGGTGTTGCAATTTGGAGCAGGAGCAGGGCCTCCCATTTGGGGAATAAAAGAAAGGAGCGGCGCTTTCCCCAGAAAATATGGAACGGTTTAAAATGTGGTTGGAAGGAGGGAGCCAGCCAAAAAAAGCCAAATATGCCATTTTGGGCTGGAAAACCACCCAGAAAAAGATGACAGTGAAGTCACGATTAAAATCGGACTTCTGTTTAAAATGTAACCCACTTTTTATTCACCTGCGAATCATTTTGCCATTCCTCCAGCACAAGGCACTTCCAGATCTGGTAGAGGCGGCACATGAAATTGCACTGCAGGCCACATCCGGCCCACGGATTGAAAATCCCTGGACTGGAGAATAATGTGGGGTTACTTAAAAGTGAGATAGTAAAAGGAGATATTGTGGTGGGAGATAAAACGTTCGAGCTTCAGTGATTTGTTTCCTAACAGGGAAAATAAATATAAATTTGAACTAATAAATAATTAAATAAAAAATAACTGGGTTTTTAAAACTCCGGACTGTGGAAGTCATGAATCCCTCAGACTTCTGGAGCATCTAATAAAATACGTTTTCCTAAGCTTTCTACAACTATATATCTATAATGCTTTCTATAATTATATATATTTAATATGCATAAATATATATTAAATGTGTGTATATAAAAGTTGCATATACCTAAAACTAAAAACAGGATAAAACTTTTATCACTGTTTCGCTCCCTTGGAAATCAAAGGCAATTTTTGTCACCTCGGCTAATTAATTTCTTCCTCAGTTAATTAATTTCTTCCTCAGTTAATTAATTTCTTCTCAGAGGGACAACCATCATTTGAGGGACTTTACCTTAGATTGAGCACAATTTTTGAAACAAAAACCACACACATATATACACAACTTTTATATACACTGATACAAAACAAATATATAGACCATGGGTGCCCAAACTTTTTGGGCCACAGGCCGGTTGTGTAGTTCAGGGAGTCAGTCATTATGGCCTGGGGGCCGGATCTGGGCCCTGATACAATTTATCCAGCCCACAAAGCTCTCTTCGCTCTTGGAAGCGGAAGTAAAATGCACCCATATGGGTGTGTTTTACTTCCACTTCCAGGAGGAATGAGGGCTTTGTGGGCCGGATGAATTGGCGTTGGAGCCCAGATCTGGCCCCTGGGGTGTAATTTGGGCACCCCTGATATAGACACATGAAGGCAACTTAAATATATACTCAACTTGTATACAATTTAACTATTTCTATAACCTTTGTGTCTGTGAATATAAAAGTTGTATATATGCACAAACACATACAAATACATTAACATAGCCATGAAATGTAACTTTCCAAAACCAAAACCAAGATAAACCAGGAGTTCTCAACCTTTTTAAGCCGGGGGCTGGGTCACGCTCCCTCAGGCAGCTTCTGGGGCCGGACGGCCATTTTGCCCTTCCTCCACCACGCAGCACTTCCTGGTGTGGCCCACAGGCCGCAGGTTGAGAATCCCTGGCAGAAACCTTTACCGCTGCTTCGTTCCCGTTGAAATCAAAGGCAATTTTCAACACCCCTAATAAATTAATATCTTCTCATTGGGGTGACCGACATTTGTGGCATTTTGCCTAAGATTTAGCACTGTTTTTAAACAATAATAATAATAATCTTACATTTGAACATTTTGTGCGACAAACCTGAAGATGAGGCAGGGAGACTGTTGGAAACAAGCAATTTAAACACAGTGGCTCTCTCGTTAATAAGAGCAACAAGACCTGGGATGTATTTTGCCTAAAAAAATATATCATCACTTTCAATTTATTACTCATCCAAAATTAAGACTAAATTAAGATCCGTATTTCGGTCATAGTGTATTTTCCGCTGAAAAGTCGCCAAGTGGATTTCTTGTCAGCCGAAGTTCCCTGGAAAGAAAGACCAGGCCAACATTTAAAAACTTTTAGGTTAAAAAGGTAAAGGCCGCCCTTGCTCGGGAAGCCGGTCGTATCCAACTCTAGGGCATGGTGCTCGTCTGTTTACAGCCAAAAAGCCAGCACTGTCTGCATCTGCAGACATTTCCGTGGACACATGGCAGGCATGAATCAACACCAGAGTGCACGGAACGCTGTCTACCTTTCCACCGAAGCGGTCCCCATTGATCGACTTGCAACAGCTTGCTTTTGAATGGCTTGCTTGGCAGGAGCTGGGACAGAGACTGCCCCTCACTCCGGCATGCAGTTCTCAGGTCTCGAACCCTGACCATCCGAATCTTAAAGCTCAGTCTTAACCACTAAGCCATGGAAGTCGCGTATACTGGATATACTTGAGTATAAGCCTAGTTTTTTAGCCCCCAAAATGAGCCATCCAAAAGGGGAAATGGTTTATACTCGGTCGACAACCATGAGGGTCCCAAGACCGCATCGGATTGAGACGTGCCAAAAATTTAATTAATTTTTACTTTATTTTCATGTATTTTAATTATTGAAACTCACTAGCAGCTGCTGTATTTCCCACCCTCGGCCTATACTTGGGTCATTTTGGGGGTGCAATTTTTGGGGCTTAAAACTCAGCTTATACTTGAGTATATACGGTACCAGGATTTTCTGTTTTGGTACAGATGGGTTTGATGGTCTGGCTGCTTTTAAAACCTTTCCCAATGGCATTGCTGACATCTAGTGGTGGAAAAATCAACCAGGGAGGCCGATCTGTGTGTGTGTGTGTGTGTGTGTGTGTGTGTGTGTGTGTGTGTGTGTGTGTGTGTGTGTGTGTGTGTGTGTGTGTGTGTGTGTGTGTGTGTGTGTGTGTGTGTGTGTGTGTGTGTTCCCTTTGTGTTGGCCTTATCAGGCACAGATAAACAAACAAGAACCATAGAGTCTCTTTTTCTAGGAAATAAAAAAGAAGAAAAAATAACACCAACAAACGCATTGGGGATCGGCCTTCTCTTAAACTCAAAGACCGGGTTAGGATTTTGCTCCTAACCTGATCCATCCTGCTATTTTTACTGGGTGGGTTCAGGCGGCTCCGTTCCGGGGTCTCCCTCCACCACGTTGCCTGGGTCTGGCGCTTCCTGCTGATCCGAGACATCAGGCTGAGCCACGCTTTGCAGCTCCTCGGAAACGGCCGGCTGGTCTGCGGTGTCCGGCTGGTCAGTGGTGCCCAGCTGGTCAGTTGTGCCTGGCTGGTCAGCGGCATCTGGCTGGTCAGCAGTGCCTGGCTGGTCAGCAGCGCCCGGCTGGTCAGCGGGGTCTGGCTGGTCTGGGGCTTCCGGTTCTCCGTAGGGAGAAGTACTCCCGTCCGCTACTTCCTCGGCATCCGGCTCAGGCGGGAAGACCACTTCCACTTCGTAAGGATAAAGGAGCATCTGTTGCTCAAAAGACTCCAGGCGCATCTCAACCACATGGCGGATTAAGCCTGCAAAGGAAAATGTGAGGACGTGTTAAAACTTTTCATCCACAAATGACGGGCCGGAATATCCATGGCCCACCAGATCAAAGAAATTGAGCCTCGTTTTCCCATATTCAGAGCACATCTCCTTTGATAAAGACTGCCCTGACAACTTTGAGGCTACCTTCCAGTATCAAAAGCAGGGATTCTCAACCTGTGGCCCATGGGCCAGATGCGGCCCACAGCACCATCTACACACGAGCCTCATCCACAGGGTGTCAGTGTTTATACCAGGGATTCTCAACCTGCAGCCTGTGGGCCAGATGCATCCCACAGCACCATTTCATGTGGCCCTCTACTGCCTACATCACACCAGGAAGTCCCATGTGGTGGAGGAAGGGCAAAATGGCCATCCAACCCCCGAAGCTGAGGGAGCGTGACCCGGCCCCTGGCTTTAAAAAGTTGATAAATCCTGATCAAAGGCAGTGGTTCTCAACCTACGTCCCACAGACCAGCCCCGGCCCATGACACCATTTCATGTGGCCCACATCACCATCGCCACCAGAATTGGACTTGTTTGTGTGCCATAAATGTGCCTGCGGCTGTCGTAAATGTGTTTACAACAGCTGCAGTCATGATTTACGCCAGGGAGAAGCCACCAGTCTGGCCCGCTCAGCTGTCCGAGGGGGTGAGAGTTCGTCCCATGGCTTAAAAAGGACGAGAACCCCTGATCTAAGGCAACCTTTTCTCCCAAACAGTAGAGTCGGCCCTGCCGGACCCGGATTCTGCTCCGAGTACCCCAAACCGGCTCGAAAATATCCTTGAACTCACTGTCGGCAATGGTTCTCCCAAGCAGGCGCTTCTCCATGGCTTCTTCCGCCCCGTCCAGAACCCATGGGACGAAACCTGTCTCGATGTCTGTGTGAAATGAAAAGAGAGACATTTGCCATGGTTAGCATTAGTGCAAACAAGGACAAGAGTGTCATGGTACAATTTGGGCCCAGCCCCCTGTTTCGAGTCCCCCCACGGAGCCCCCCAAAACCCACTGGCCTCGCCGAGATCGGGATTGACAATGGAAGGTCGACAAAGTCGATGGGCAGATTGGTCGATCCTGACCACGCACCTCTTTCGACGGGGTCGTAGAAATACCCGCTTTCTTTGAGACTCCCAAAGACAGATGGGAGAAGGTCCGAAAGGTATCGCTGAGCGAAGGCGCGGGCCGCAATTTTCTCCGAGGTTTCCTTCTCCTTCTGCAGGATTGCTTTCTGTTGCTTCTTGCGGCGTTCCTGCCCAAGAAAGCCGGGCATTTAACATTTTCTGTTTGTTTAGACCATAGGCTCCCAACCTAAGGCCTGTGGGCCAGATATGGCCTGTATCACAATTTCATGTGGGGCCCAAACCCCTCCAAGGGCATTCGGGAAACAAAACGGCCACCCTTTTGAAGTTGTCTGGGCAAAATGGCAACCCCCATCTGCCCAGCATACCTCTGGTGACAAGGGCTGGGTTAATTGGGGCTGTGGGACGGATCTGGCCTGTGGGCCGTAGCGTGGCGCCCCTGCCTGTACGCTGTTCAGTGGTGGGATGTCAAAAATTTTACTACCCCACTGTGACATCATCACAGTGTGGGCGGAGCTAACATCATGATGTTGTGGGCAGGGCCAAAGAAAAATAAAAAAATAAAATACAAAATAATAAAAAATAAAATAAAAATAAACGCACGCGCGTGCACACACACACACCAAACACAAATCAACAAGAGCTTTTAAACCAGAGCTTAAAGCTTATTCTGGCTAATATTTCTCACACTAGGTCAAATGGAAGGAACTACAGAATGAACTCACCACAAGATGGCTTCATTTTGGTACTTAGGTACTAAGACTTTGCCTAACCAGTTCTCTAGGATAATATGCCTTAATGTAAATGTAAAACAGCTGTACCTCCTTAAGGGTTCTCCAATTGGAACAGCACTTGGAACAGCACAGGTGTAACTTATTGATGAGGTAACTCCAAGACTTTGCTTAAAAACCCCAAGCCAGGCCTGCCGGCCACCAGGCCTTTTTAGGAACTGTGGTAGTATGTCAATATAGGTAAAGGTATTAAATACACATTAAAATACACAGACAGACCACATCCAAAGGTGAGTCACTTACCCTGGGGAGCAGGCTATAGAGAGCTTCAGGCTAGCAGCTTCTCTTCCTCCTCCCCGCTTGGGAGGACAGCAAGGAGGCCATACATACGCGACAAGCACTGTAGGCTTGCATGCACACCAAGTGCTTGGCATGCATGCGCAGTGGGGGAACCAGTGAAAAGGTAAGCCCCGAAGGTGGTTCCCCCCAAAAGCTGCAACCGGTTCTCCGGGACACTGGGGAAAGTTACTACCAGTTCTGGCGAACTGGTGAGAACCTGTTACATCCCATCGCTGACGCTGTTGCAGGATCCGTGTCGTCTGCTCATGTTCTCTCATCCCCCCAACACCACCCTTCCCCCCAACAACCCATTCCGTACTTTCTCCTCTCTGTGTCGCCTCTCCTGCTCCTCAAGACGCTGGACCTCAGCAAGTTCGGCCAGGCGCAACTCCTGGTAGGCGTACTGGTGCGCCCGGAGGTTGGCCAGCTCCTCTTCCTCCATCACCTCCAGCAGGGCCTGCTCGATGGTCTTCCCCACCAAAACCTCCAGCATCGGACGGACTTCGATGTCAAAATCGAAAAGCTGTGAGGGAAGAGAATGAGAAACACTTTGTTTTGTTTCTTTACTAAATCGATATACTGCCCCATTTAATGATTAGAACCATTATCATTAATGATAGAAATCACCACACGTGGCAGTATCTATGGGATAAGGTCGCCCTGACTTAAAAGCCAGCCGTTGCTCTTCTCCGTTTACAGCCAAAGAGCCAGCGCTTGTCTGAGTCCGCAAATGTTTCCGTGGACTTTTTGGGGGGCTCATTTTTGGGGCTAAAAATCTTGGCTTATACTCGAGTATTTACAGTATATTCCCATCCGTACCTCTCCTTCCCATATTTGAGTGGCCACGTCCCTCCCAGACTTGGCGGGGATAAACAGCGGGGTGGGTGGCCGGTCGAGGAAGGCGTCCGTTTGGCACTCGACGTCCACCTCAATGATACGGTCAGCCAGCTCTTCCAGGTACAACTCTGGAACGATAGTGCACGCATGTGGAAGAAAAATTCACAATTTGGCTACTAAGAATAACACATGTGATTTACATGACATTGAGTGCGCTGATTCCACATCTGAACTCAGAATCGGCCCGTCGTGTCCAGATTTTAAGGCCTGCCACAGCTCTATGTTCAAAGGGTCTGCTGTTGGGCAATGCATTTTTTTACATGGGAACATTATAACAATTGCAGCTGCTTCTAGGGGCTGCTGCTGCCTCAGCTGAATCATGTCCCCTGGTGGCGTGCATGTTCCAGCAGCGGCCAGGCAGCTGACATCAGAAATAGGTCTATAAGGCCAGATGGACCAAGGGCTTGTCTCTAGTGCGGAACCATCTTATGGGATAGTACGGCTCTAGCCATAGCAGGCTGGATTCGGCCCACCCGCCTTAGGTTGGGAACCCCTGGGTTAGAGGTTTTCTTTCTGGATTCAGGCTCCAGCTTTTGTACTTCCTTAGGACAGTAGAAGCTCTACCAGGCGTGCGGCTGACCTGTTTGGACGTCGACATGCCGCCGGCCCTCCAAAGGGTCAGGCGTGGTGGTTCGGAGCTGCTCTTTGGCCCGCTTTCTGGCCAGGGCTTTACGATGGGCTTCACGTCGCCGTTGGATCTCAAGGGGGTCGGGTTCATCACTCTGGGGAAATTAAGGGGAAAAAATTGAGGGGGGGGGAAGAAGACCCCTCCCCCCCCCCCACACACACACATACATCCTGGTTTTTACTTCCAAACCCATCAGGACATAAAAGGTTAGACAGAATTATTAGAATGACGTGGGCCACACAAAATGGCGCCGTGGGCCAGGGCTGGCCTGTGGGACTCTTTTTAATTGGAATTACCCAACTTTTGCTGCTGCTATAATAATCATAATTGCATCATCCTTATGATTTCATCATTGTTATTATACATTCTTAACCGTTGTGATGATGATGATGATGATGATGATGATGATGATGATGATGATGATGATGATGATGATGATGATGATGATGATGATGATAAAGTGTCAGAAATTATTCTGGGTTGAAAGGATTTTTCTGGAGAAACTCCACTCAGGGGATGTCCGAATGAGGCTCCCTTTCATGTCCCCCCATGATATTTTTCCCCACTGAAGCGGTCCCTGTTTATTTACTTGCAATTTCTTGCTTTCAAACTGCTAGGGTGGCAGGAGCAGAGACAGAGACGGGAGCTCACTCTCTCAGGCCAAATCCGGCCTCAGGTCCCATTTGCCTCTTTTCTGGCTGAAGCAGCTTAGCGTTCAGGGTTTTGCCCGTCCCCCCCCCCCGAAGGCCGGGTCCCGGGAGGTCATTGGGAAGCGTTCACCTACCCATGGCAACACGTGGAGGGCATAGGTGTTCCCGCGCACCACGCGCCGCTCGTACATGAGGTTCGCATAGCGCTCTGGCTCCCCCTCGCTGCGGGCACGAAACCATTAAGGACGGGAAAAATGGAGGAAATAAATCAGAATTAAAAATAGTCGTTGCCTCTCTATTCAATACAACGGGTGCCACATGGTGGACGTTGTGCCTCTCCTTAGCCAGAAAACCTGTGGCTGGTTAACTACAAAGCCCATGAATCTACACCGGCTGGTTAACTACAAAGCCCATGAGACCAGTATCTCTAACCGCTGATGGGCGCTTCACAAGCTAATGAGCATTATGCCCCCAAACATACTGAGTACTCATTATATTGACCTGAGAAGGATGGATGCCTGAGTCGACCTTGAGCCCTGGTCAGGATCGAATGCACAATCCTTTGGCAGCAGGACCCACTGCACCAGTAGGACTTTTAAAAATCACCCTTTAGGGCCTGGAAAGCTGGATACAGGCAGCGTAGGGCAGGGATTCTCAACCTGCGGCCTGCAGGCCAGATGTGGTCCACCACACCAGGAAGTGGCACGGGGCGGAGGAAGGGCAAAATGGCTGTCTGGCCCCTGGAGCCATCTGAGGGAGCGTGACCCGGCCCTCGGCTTTTAAAGGTTGAGAACTGACACAGGGTCTGGGAAGCTGAAACTTTGGAAAAAGCTACTCACAACTCGTTGGCCTCCAAGGAGGGCCGGTACCTCCGGCGGGCCGGGACGGCCCGAGGCTGGCTGACGTAGGAATAGGTGCCAGAAGGGCCGCCAGCCTCCTCCCGGGACACAATGACCGAGGTGGAGGCCATGCTGGATCCGAACCCCTTTTCGCTGGGTCAGGAAAACGCAAGCCGGGTTGAGGCCAGAGGAGAGCAGTGGAACAATGTCCCCTTGGCAACCGTTGCTATGCGGCCTGGAAACGGCGCCCGGGCAACCGTCGCCAGGGGGAACCGAGGCCGGGCCTGGCGGTCAACGGAGCAGGCCAAAGGCAGCGATTGACTAGAGGAAAGGCAAGACACTGACTGCAAGGTCGACAGTTCAAGACCCAAGTACTTGCAAGGCAGAGTGAACTCCTGTCTATGTCCCTGCTCCTGCCAACATTGTGCCTTACAATGCCAGTGTACATTTTGTTCTAATTAAAACGAGTTAATGTGCCTTTGTAGTTTATGTTTCATGTCAGAAATCGTCCTGGGTTGAAAGGGTTTTCATGGGAGAAACTCCGCTCAGGGGACGCCCAAAGGAGGCTCCTTTCAGGTCCCCCCTAGAGCTGGGGTAGAGACGGGCACTCAATCTGTCCTGCAGGACCCGGGTCTCAAACTGCCGAATTGCCAGCCTTCCGGCTCGCAAGGCAAGCATCTTAACCCCTGAGCCACGGCAGCCCCTAGATTGAATATTCCAAGTCCAGTTAGTAAGTGTTTATTTATTCTACTTTTGACTTTTGACCTGATTGGGTGACATATAAATGTAAAAAAAAAAATAATGATTGCCTTAGACTAGGGGCTCCCAACCTAAGGCCCGTGGGCCGGAGGCGGCCCCCACCTCCACCCCTCCAAGGGCATTCGAGAAACAAAATGCCCAGCTCTTGGAAGCTGTTGGGACAAAATGGTCGCTCCCATCGTGCAGGTGGGGCAAAATGGCCGCCCAGGCCGTCAACGCTGGCTGAGGGGGCGTGACCCGGCCCCTGGCTTGAAAAGGTAAGGAACCCCCATCTTAGACACTATGTTGACTCTATTGATACATTTGAGATGTCACATTCATACTGGTTTCCTCTTGCAAGCGGTACCTCGAGTTACAAACGTTTCGAGTTACAAAAGTTTTCACCACACGAATGGAAATCAATTGAAAACAATGGTGACGAATTTTGCCGGGGACAGTTTGGTTTTCCCCCCAATGCATTCCTATGGGAAACCAGGTTTCAAGTAATGGATTTTGGTTTTCGAAGCATTCCTATGGGAAGTGTGAGTTACACAATTTTTCATAGCGTGAGGGAAAAATGCCTCACAACGCATTGAATTTGTAACTCAAGGTACCGCTGGTAAACGCGGGACTTAATTCAATAGCAGGCCGACAGCGGTTCAAGGGGGAGCAATGTGCGCCCTGGTGTAAGCGTGCAGATGCACACACAAGTGTGTGTGTGTTTGGGGAGCAGGGTTGGACCATTCCGAGTGGAGCGGCCACCTTGGATGCATGCGCGTTTGCGCGAAAGGATGTTAAACTCTATGACGGACCAAACATTATTCTGTCAGATGCTTCCTGGACCGGATGCTTCCAGTGCCGCATTGAATCCCCCCCCTCTCATTTATTTATTTATTTAAATGAATGAACAGTTCCCACCCGCCGCACTTCATCGCTTCCCTTCCCAGCCGTCGCTGGCACATGAAGGCAAAGCAATTAAACGGGTCTTAAACTGGCTTAAGCTTTAGACAGCTTGCAACGGAGAGAGAGAGGTGGTGGGGGGGGGGTAGCAAAGGCCCTCGGAGCGCGCACCCTCAGTGCGCAGGGAAGAGGAGGACAGCGATGGAGACATAGCCGAGCATCCTTCGATCCAGGAGGAGGGGGAAAAAGGTGTGGTGGTGCTGCAGGAAGAGACGAAAGCGGACACTGCAGATGAAGGCCGGGTTGCCTCAGCCGCTCTGGCCCACCAGAGCCCGGCTTTGAAGGGTCGGAGACGGATGGCAAGGATGCGTCCCCGGGATTACGACTGAGCAAGGGAAGGCGACTCCCCCCCCCCCCGCCAAGGCCTGGCTGATGCGGTAAGTGGCAGATGCGCTTCCATGGAACTGTGGAGCAATGTGGCATGTCGTGGGCCAGTAGGGCTGCGTTATTTCGGCACAGCCAGGTGGCTTGTGCAGGTCTGTGATTTTTGGGATGCTACCGGTAGAGATGGGGCGGTGGCATTTATCAGAGACCCTCCCCCCCCCCCAGCAAAACCCAGAGGAGGAGGAGGTTGGGGGAAACCTCAATGCCCCCTAATGCTTCAGACGGGGTTGATGGATTGCGCCGGAGGAAAGCCAGCATCTTGGCTCTCGTGCAGCAAAACAGCTCGGCACAGGGCCCTCTCACAGGCACAGAGCTATCGTGGTATCTTTGGTGCCACGAGGCCATTGGTCCTCTGCCCTCCCCGGAGCATCAAAGCCCACCTGTTTCTAGCATCCAGCAGCACCTTCCATGCTTGAGTTGCGCTCCCTCAGCTACCACCACCCCATTCCCAACCTTTTTAAGCCCTTGGGCCGGGTCGCATTCCCTCAAGCAGCTCTGGGGGCTGGGCTGCCATTTTGCCCTTCCTCCACCCCATGGCGCTTCCGGGTGTGGTGGAGGTGCGCCACATGGCACAGTGCTGTGGGCCGCATCCAGCCCACGGGCTGCAGGTTGAGAGTCTCCCTGCCCTAGGCGGAGATGAGGGGGGGGGGGCTATTTGGCCTTTCAAAATACGAAAGCAGACTTCTAGTCCTCAGGGTTCACGTGCCTTTAAACTGGAACAGACACGGAGCTGGTTTCCATTGAGATCAATGCTTTGGTCATTTTAAAGCCCCATTATTGTCCAGCATTTCGGGCCGGAAAACCCCTGTGCATTAAGATTTCATGGGGGGGGGGGGTTCCTCATGGTTGCCGCATAAGCAAAATATAGGCGAGACGAACCGTTTGGCTTCAAGGTTTGGATCGGAAGCCCAAAATGAACCCAGAGACGCATCACAGACGTTGCTTCTGTTGCCTAACATCCCCCAAATTTTCTCTTGTAGACCAACCCCAAGTGCAGCCTGAGTTTCCCCCGTGCCTGCTGGTCACTCCCCACCCTGCACAATGGGCACCACGGAAGCCACGCTGCGGATGGAGAACGTGGACGTCAAGGAGGAATGGCAGGACGAAGACTTCCCCAGGTAGGTCTCCCCTGTCCCCAAAGGGATTTATTTATTTGTGCAGTAGCATTATGGAAGAAAAGAGAAGATGGGACAGAGAGAGACCATCCAGGCCTAGTCCCTGGGCTTCCTTGGAGTGGAGATCTTGGGCCTACTGACATGGGAAAGATGTGCTCAGCTCCATTGTTTTTGACAACTCCCTTAGAAATTACACTAAGCCCCTAGTCCTCGTGGTTTTGAGGAGCCACCCTAGAAGGTTTTTGAGGAGCCACCTTAGAAAGTTTTGAGAAGCCACCTTAGAAGGCTTTGAGGAGCAACCTTATAAGATTTTGAGGAGCCACCTTAGAAGGCTTTGAGGAGCCACCCTAGAAGGTTTTGAGGAACCACTGTAGAAGGTTTTGAGAAGTCACCCTAGAAGGTTTTGAGGAGCCACCTTAGAAGGCTTTGAGGAGCCACCCTAGAAGGCTTTGAGGAGCTACCCTAGAAGGTTTTTGAGGAGCCACCTTAGAAGGCTTTGAGGAGCCACCCCACATGGTTTTTGGGGACCCACTTTACAAGGTTTTTGAGGGGCCACCTTAGCTTCAGCTGGACTTCCAAGTCTCTCTTGATTCATTTCAATGGGAGTCCTTCCAGGCTTCTACCTGGAGACGACACACTTTGGGACCGGGACATGGCAGGCATTCAGGAGGGGAAGGGGCCAGAAGAGAAAAGGGTCCTTCAGAGCCCTCTCCGCAGATGTGGCCTCCACATCCTCCACTCATGAGGTGGGAGGGGGGCTTTTCCTCAGAGGGGGTCCTCCTGCTCCGGCGGCAGCTGGGCCGAGACAGAGAACCCATTCTTTCCAGAGCACAGAAGGAGCCCTGTGGGGCTTCTCAGTCAAGACTGTCAGCCGGCCACCGTGCTGAGCAGTGAGTCCTTCCCGCCCGTTGGGTCCCTCTTGGTTTGCCACAACCGGCCAATAACATCCTGTAGCACACGGAAAAAATATCCCCAGGGGCCCCGTTCTGCTCCCCAACCTTTCTAGCCTGCCTTTCCACCGAAACCCTTGCCATGCCAAAATACACGAGGGAATAATTTGAACGGGTTGTCCCCAGGGAGCTTTAAACCCCTGTTGCTTTGGGGTTTTTCTCTGTCCCTCAGTCTTCCCGAGCTGTAAAATGGTCCCAATGGTCTGATCTCCCGTCTTGCCCTTTTGTTCCTTTCTACCTGTGCCAATGTTTCCACTTTTAAACACCTGGCTGGCAAAGCAGGCGTGGGGCACCGGGGTATGTGGTGATCCCCCCGCCTGCTGGCCGATAAAATAATATCACTCCCATATTCTTTTAATCTTCGCTCTTTTAATCCTTGTAGTGTTTTTAAATTGGGTTTTTCATGGTGTTTTTTTTAATGTTTTGGGCCCCTGTGTTGTTTTTAATTTTGTAAGCCGCCCAGAATCGTTTTGAATTGGGCAGCTATACAAATTGAAAATTGAAAATTGATTGATTGATTGATTGATTGATTGATTGATTGATTGATGAACAAGGCTTCCCTTGAATTACCATATATAATCAAGTATAAGCTGAGTTTTTGAGCCCCAAAAATGAGCCCCAAAAAGGGGACTCGGCTTGCTCTCGGGTCCACGACCACGACCCAAGACCGTGCCGGATTGAGACGTGTCAACGATTTAATTAATTTTACCCTATTTTCATGTATTTTGATGACTGAAACTCACTATCAGCAACTGCATTTCCCACCCTCGGCTTATACTCGGGTCAATCTATTTTCCTGGGGTTTGGGGCCAAAATTAGGTACCTTGGCTTATATTCAGGTCAGCTTATATCAAAGTATATGCGGTAAATTATTAATAACAGGAATTCACAACCTGCGGCCCATGGGCCAGATTTGGCCCACCACCACCACCACTGTCACCACCCCCGGAAATGCCACGTGATGGAGGAAGAGCAAAATGGCCATCCGGCCCCAAAGCTGTCTGAGGGAGCGTGGACCATGCTATTTTAGCGGGTGCTGTTATGACTTTATTTTACTCCTCTGTCTTGGAAAAAATAATATTTAAAAACAAATCTACCATTAAAGGCTGAGGTTCAAGAATGAGGGAGATGGATCACGTTTTACAATTACAAATTCTGGGAGGGTTCTTATCCGACCACGAGATCTTAAAGGGGGGTAGGAGAAATTAATAAAACCCTCCCGGTAAAGACTAGGGATGCTCCCCTATTTAAACTGCTAACCCGAAACCCCATCTGCTTAAAATTAGGGATGCTTTTGAGGGAATAAACCGTGATTAAATTCCCAAGCTGCCTCAGGGAGGGGGGGTGGGCTGGACGATTATGTAAGCAAACAGAAGAGATTTCTCTTCTTTGGTTTATTTTAATATATACAAAGTACCACTCCTTTAAAAAGCAATAACCAGATTGCCAATACGGTCCAAATCTATGAGCTAGAAGGATAAAGAAGGCAGATTTTTCTCCTGCCCTGTGAAAGGTTATGTCGCTGGCTCTCCGGGGCTCCTCTTACAGCCACTGGTGAGCTTCAAGACTCGTGGCGTGATGCTGCCCGTCCCCGGAGGCCAAGATGCTCAGCGACGATGCTCAAGAGGTCGGGATGGAGGGAGCAAGCTCAGTGCAGGAAGCCGACAGCCGTCATACGATCAGCATTATGGAGTCTCCCAAAAAGCAGGTGCCGCGTGATCAACCGGATGAAACTTCTAGGAGGAATTGGAGATGTTTTACCAGGCACCTAGCCAAAGCGGAGTTTTAAAGGAAGATTTGGACCCGGAAAAGATTAGAGGAGTTAATGTTTAAAGCCCCTTTCCCCCGCTCTATCTCTTGCACATAGGTTAGGGCGATAAGGAACCGTCCGGTTTCTCTGTGCTTTCTAAAATAACTCCTGTGCTTTGCAAAATCCAGACCGCGCTGCTAAGCCCGGTGCTAATTATAGACGGATTTCTTGGTCGTTTCCCAGCCTCGGCCCTAATTTTGACACTAAAGAAATGCAGAGTTTGTGTCCCCGCAGGAAGAAAACCCATAAAGGGTTTGATTATTTCAATGTTGATTATTTCAATGCCGTACGTTATGGATCCCCCCCCCCTGTAAAGAATTAAACTGATACTGCAAATTACTGTCGCGTGCAAATTATGCTCGAAAGTGTCCTTCCCAAATCTCAATACGGTTTCCGTAAGCAGCAAACACAAAAGAACAAGGCTTTTCTCGAATGAAATGATAAATAAGGTCTTGGAGTGTTAGAAAAAGAAGAGAAGAAAAATAAGGAACTATAGAAGGTTCCCTAATGCCTGCAAACTTATTAGCTGTGATACCGTATATACTTGAGTATAAGCCGAGTTTTGTAGCCCCAAAAATGAGCCCTCAAAAGGGGACTCGGCTTATACTTGGGTCAACGGCCTCGAGGGTCCTAGAAGCATGCTGGATTGAGATGTGCCGAGAATTTAATTAATTTTACCATATTTTCATGAAGTGAGCCAGGGCGATTTACAACAAAAAGGATCAATAACAGTTAAAAACAATCTAAAAAGTTATTAGTCGAAAGTTTAAAACTAGCTAAAACAAATTAAAAGATTAAAGTTTTAAAGTTTATGTTAAATTACAGCAAAGGACAAGGGGGCTCAGATAATCTGATGGGCAGGGGTTGTTGATTATTGAAACTCTCTAGTGGCTGCTGCATTTCCCACCCTCGACTTATACTCAGGTCAATCTATTATCCTGAGTTTTCAGGTCAACATTAGGTACCTCGGTTTATATTCGAGATGGCTTATACTCGAGTATATATGGTAAGTGGTAAATAAAGTTTAGGAGTGTTAGAAAAAGAAGAGAAGAAAAACAAGGAACTACATATGTTTCCATAATGCCTGCTAACCTATTGGCTGTGATAATTAAAGAAGAACAAGAATTTAGAATTTAATTGATTGGGAAAAACACCTGTTTTTCTGGTTCTCATCCAAATCTCTAGGCCTCTCCCGGAAGAAGCTGGGATGGATTCTTTGGGCAGCTCAAACACAGTACTGGGTGAGTATGATAAATTAAAGACCTGCATTTTAAGTGATAGATTAACCTTTCTTCTTTTTTTAATTGTTATTTGGACCGAAACGGGTGCAGTAGTTAACAAACATCCATGCGTAGGAGAGTGTTTGCCATGCACAGGAGAGCGTATTTTCAGCATGGGAAAAATACTCATTGGAGAACTGTGATCTTTTCTGCACAAACATTTTATATTCATTCATTCATTTATTCGTCACAATTGTATTGCTTACACATTGTAGTGTTTACACATTTCCTAAAACGGCTCCTTTTCTTTTCTCAGCTCCTCCAAACTCGTTAAACTTCGGTAACGGGGCCCACCACAAGCGGAGGACACTGGTGGCCCCCGAAATCAACATCTCCTTGGATCAGAGCGAAGGATCGCTCCTGTCGGACGATTTCCTGGACACTCCAGACGACCTGGACATCAACGTGGACGACATTGAGACACCGGACGAGACCGATTCCCTCGAGTTCCTAGGGAACGGGAACGAACTGGAATGGGAAGGTAAGGGTTTATGTATCTGTCAGGCTGGGACTTTTGAGAAGTCTGAACATGTGCTTCTAGAATGCCAGTTTTATGATAACCTTAGACGTGACCTTATTGCTGCCTTCCCTCAAATCAAGCTGAATAATCATATGTTTAGAACCATGCTCTCAGGGAAAATTACTGACCTGACCGCTACTGTTGCCAGGTTTGCTTGGAAGGCAACCAGGATATGGAACATTAGCGAGAACCAGCTACATTGGGGACAGGTTAAACACTAGCCATAATGATTTTTACTTTGCACTTGTAATCCTACTATACCCTACTGATGTATACGGTATCCGACTCTGCGTCTCCAGACAGAGCTACAGTATTGTCCTTAAGGAAAGATTTGAAAACCTAGCCGGCAAAGCAGGTGTGTGGCATTGGTGACGTGATAGCCCAGCCCCTCGATGGCTCATACATTGAAGGCCATTCGCACTTTTAGTTATAATTTTAATTAGTGGGGTTGGGAGGGTATTTTTTTAATAGTTCTTAATTATTTTTAAAGTTTTTAAGGACAGGAATTTTTATGTGGGTGATGGCTGATTTCTGTGAGCCATCCAGTTGCTTGCGGACCAGGCAGCAATACAAATGTAAATAAATAAATAAATCTATTATGTGCATTTGTGTGTGTCAGATTTTAGAGATATCAGCTGTCCTATCTATCTATCTATCTATCTATCTATCTATCTATCTATCTATCTATCCATCCATCCATCCATCCATCCATCCATCCATCCGTGCGTCCGTCCGTCCGTCCGTCCGTCCATCCTTTCATCTATCTATCTATCTATCTATCATCTCATGCATCATATCTATCTATCTATCTATCTATCTATCTATCTATCTATCTATCTATCTATCTATCTATCTATCTATCTATCTATCTATCTATCTATCTATCTATCTATCTATTAGTCACATTTATATCCATATAAATCTGTGTTGTTTTATTCTTTATAATTCAGATTCAAAGAGGCACGGTGCGTTCT
Organism: Furcifer pardalis; assembly: GCA_030440675.1. Taxonomy (NCBI): domain Eukaryota; kingdom Metazoa; phylum Chordata; class Lepidosauria; order Squamata; family Chamaeleonidae; genus Furcifer; species Furcifer pardalis. The sequence goes on from CP126898.1 coordinate 44,309,513, forward strand.
ATTCCCTAGCCCAAATGTAGCACCCATTTTAAGAACTGATTTTATTTTATTTCGAGGACGTTGAGCCCCGGGCTCCGTCGAAGACATTTAGCTCTGGGCTCCAACCCCTGGGCCTCACTATTGTCTGGCCGCGATGCCGACAGAGGACAATGTGGTTTACCTGATTTATTTGTTGTCCTATTGCTTGTATTTATTTATTGGAATTTTTTATATTTATCTGATATTTTGTGACACTTTGTGATACTTTGCTAGCCGCCCTGAGTCGCACTGAGAGTCAGCGGCATACAAATGGAAACGAACAAACAAACAAACTCAAGTAGATACGTTTGTGGTGGTACATTTTGATTGCATCCTGTAAACTTAAACCCTTTTTACCGTGCTGGTCAATGACCGTAATAACGTGATTTGAATTTTGGAAGGTAAAGTGGGACCAGATCCAAAAGATGAAAGGGGCGGGGGGAGAACCTCCAATTCAGTTTTGGGATTTTATAGCGTGGACGGGTTTTGGTGACATCAGGGACTCTCCTTCTCAGATGACACCCCTGTGGCCACTGCTAAAAACATGCCCGGGGACAGCGCAGATTTATTTGGAGACGGTGCAACCGGAGACGGCGGGGCTACCAACGGACGCCTGTGGAGGACGGTCATCATCGGGGAGCAAGAGCACCGGATAGACCTGCAGATGATAAAACCGTACATGAAAGTGGTGACGCACGGAGGTGAGAGAGAGAACCCGGCGGTGGGGAAATATTGGAGGGTTTTATTTATTTATTAAACTT
>CP126898.1:44312791-44485291 GCA_030440675.1 Furcifer pardalis
CAATGCAGGATTAATTGTAACACCTCATTAAGGTCATGCTAAGGATCCAGAGGGCTAAAAAGGGATCAATTATGGGGGGAATCATTCTCTCTTTTAGTGTGAAATTCATCAGCAAGATCCAGTACGTCCATACATTGGAGGAATTGGCCCATAACATCCCCATGGAGCACGTGCAAATTCCTGACTGTATCCTACAGTAAGTCTCCCTGCCTTTTTGCCATGACAAAATGGCACCTTGCTCCAAGCGAGGAGCTCAAACTTCAGGGATACACTGAACCTGCGTTTAGAAGCAGTGCTCCGTAAAGTGGTGGGAAAGGTCTGATTGTCCTAGCCCAAGACTTTTCTCACTCCAGCATCTATTTTTGCATTAGGTATGAAGAGGAGAGGATCCGAGCAAGAAAAGAAAGGTAAGGCAGCTTCTGTGGGGGCACCGGGTAGAAAAGGAGGGTGCAAAATTGCACTAAACAGTCCTAGGGAGGTTCGGGGGGTGGGGTTCTAGTAAAAAAACACATGGAAAATAATTTTTTCAAGTTCTGATCCTATTGTCATATAATCGGGTAAAGGTAACGGTCGCCCTCGCTCGAAAGCTAGTCGTATTCGACTCTAGGGTTCAGTGCTCATCTCTGTTTACAGTCGAAGAGCCAGTGCTGTCTGCTGCCACGTTTCCATGGTCACATGGCAGGCATGACTCGGCACCGGAGTGCCCAGACGGAACACTGTTTATTTTCCCATCGATGTGGTCCCAATAGATCTCCTTGCAATTTCGAACAGCTAAATTGGCAGGAGCTGGGACAGAGACGGGCACTTAATTCCATCCTGCCATACCCGGGTTTTGAACTGCTGACCTTCCACCTCTGGGGCATATTTCAAGGTGCAGTTTTTCCCCTTACAGGGCAGAGGAGAAACAGGACGGGGCTGGGCGAGAAAAGTAAGCCTGCCGCGATTTTATTTCGACGTGGCCTGCATTAAAATAAGGAGAATGCAAAAGGGCAGCAGCCTCCTGATGGCTTCTATGAAGGCCGTCCGGGTTGTTTTAGCTCCTTAACCCTAGTTTTAGTCTTCGCCTAAATGGTAGCATTATACGTAGAGTATTTTTAAAGGTTTTAATGACTTCAAGATTAGGATTTTTATGATTTTACCACCTTGGGGATGTTTTATGCTGGAATCTGTCATGTTCGTTGTGAGCCGCCCAGAATCGCTCTGGATGGGGGCCAGCAATACAAATTTAACGGACGGACGGACGGACGGACGGATGGACGAACGAACGAACGAACAAACGAAGGGGCTTGTAGACATGACAGAGGGAAATCCCCTGAACCTAGGAAACCACAGGAAGGGCAGTTGTAAAGTCAAAATCAGTTTTAACAGCATGCAATTCTGCTTAACGAACTGGGGAGGGGGGGTTTGAGGGGTTCTGACCCACGTTCTTAATTAAATAATGTCTTCAGTGCAACACTTTTGGCTGGACTTGGCCCACGGGGTGATACTCGGCCTCAGGCACCCATAACGTCTTGAGCCAAGCCTAATTTAATAAATATATTACATCCATTTTAAAAATAATTTTGATCACTCCGTGCACCGTTTGCGGGACCGTAGACCTGCTTCTTTATGGGGGTACGTTTGTTAACCGCCTTGTCTGGTTTCCCACAACAGGCCCCCCACGCTGCGACCGGAAGAGCAGGAAACAAGGTCTGGGTTCTTATACATTTAATATAAATTTGAGCTAACAAATAAATAAATAACAAATAATTTCGTGCAAAGTCACATTCAGGGTTTCAAAGACGGGGTAGGAGAGACAGAGGAGGTGGATATGTGTTGGGTGTTGGCGCACGTGTCATGGCAGGTTCTGAACCAGAAAATACTGGGGTTGGTCAACCTTCCTTGGTCATTTTGGGTCTGGATTGCTCTACTCCAGGGATTCTCAACCTGTGGCCTGTAGGCCAGAGGAGGCCCACAGGACCATTTCATGTGCCCCCCTCCGCCTCCACCACACCAGGAAGTGCTGTGTGGGGGAGAAAGGGCAAAACAGCCGTCAGGCCCCTGAAGCTGTCTGAGGGAATATGACTTGGCCCCTGGCTTTAAAAGGTGGAGAACTCCAGTCTTAACCACTTGAACCACCACAGTCCACATTAAATTCCCACATTAAATCTTTGTGAATTAACTCGACTCCCCTCTTCTTTCTTTCTCTCTCCCCTCTCCTAGCATGTCATGAACCCGAAGGCGCATGGATCGAAAGGAGGGTCTCCGTCCGGACGCATTTGCCACCCGCTGTAAATTACCCTCCTGGCGTTTGGACCTCTTGTGACCATCTCATCTTCTACCAAGTCAACAACCAGGAAAGGGCAACGAAAAGAGGTCCCTTGTTACAAACAAAGGCTACGACATCCAGACTGGTGATAAGATTCTGGTTCGGTTTCTTTCAGCACCGCAACGCTCTTCTGTAGCCGGTATTGCCTTCGGAAGCCACATACCCATTCTTAATTTCTCTTGCGTCGTTAATTACACAGAGATGAAAAAAAATTATGCAATGGCCAGCCTTTGGAGGTGGTTTCTGGCCAACCTTCAGAGGCGGTTTCTGGATCAGATACAGAGCGTCTACCCAATTTTTGCATCGTTGCTCTCCTAAGGCAATCCAAGTGGAGTTCGTATCAAAACCCTGCAGAGCAAAGAATGGAAAAGATTTCACCGTATGTTTTCCTTCCTAGCGGGTTCTCGCTTCGGATCACGAATTCCCCGGTTTCAGAATTTACCCCGAAGCTTCCTACGCAAGCGGGGAAGTTCACGCAACTTGGGTGGTTTTGTGCAGCGCTCGGACAATCAAACCCTCTTCTTTGTAAACCCCCAAACATACAGTACAAGCTGCTAATAGATTAAGACTGCCCGCCCCATAGTTCAACAAGAAAAGGGACGAAGCATTTAAAAGGGAACTTTCATGCCCACCGAAACGTGGTTGGAAAGTCCAAACCGTTTTTTACAAGTCATGTCTTCTTCTGCCAGAATGAAGACGGCATTGTATTGGATATGGCATATGACAAAGGAGAGAAATTGAGAGCACCGTATATACTCGAGTATAAGCAGACACGAATATAAGCCAAGGTACCTAATTTTGGACCTGAAAGCCCAGGAAAATAGATTGACCCGAGTATAAGCTGAGGGTGGGAAATACAGCTGCTGCTAGTGAGTTTCAATAATCAAAATACAAATGAAAATACGGTATAATTAATTAAATTGTTGGTGCATCTCAATCTGATGCAGTCTTGGGACCCTCATGGTCATTGACCCGAGTATAAGCCATTTCCCCTTTTTGGGGCTCATTTTTGGGACTAAAAAACTAGGCTTATACTCAAGTATATATGGCATTTAATATTCCATTTGCTTCTTCATTCTTTTCTGGAAAATCCCAGAGTGAGAAATAAGAGATGCAATACCCACACAAATGTCTAAATTAATTAATTTTACTGTCTTTTCATGTATTTTAATTACTGAAACTCACTAACAGCTGCTGCATTTTCCACCCCCGACTTATACTCGGGTCAATCTATTTTCCTAGTTTTAGAGGTCCAAATTAGGTACATCAACTTATATTCGGGACGACTTATAATCGAGTATTTATGGTAACCCAGTGGTGTCCAAACTTTGCGAGCCGGTCATGTGGTTTGGCGGGCCGATCATGTGGTTCCTCTCACCGGAAGTGAAATGTGCCTTGCAATCTGTTTTGCAACAGGATGAGATAGATTTTAAGCTGCCATTTTCTCTGTGTAAACCAGGGGTGCTCCAAACTTCTGCCTGTGGACCATGTTCAGACACTTTTTACTTCCATTTCTGGGAGCGACGAGGGCGGCATGGGCCGGATGAATTGGCATTGGGATAGATCTGGCCCACAGGTGGTAGTTTGGGCATCCTTGTTTTAGCCCTCTGCCAAGTTAAAAATCAATCATCATTTAAAAAGCTTGGTAGGGGACATTCTACTTTGGGTGGCTCTTACGAACCCTCCGGGACGTTACAGCCGAACCACCGCGCATCAACATCCCAGTCAGCTTCGAGGGCTGGACAGCCATTTTGCCCTACCTGCATGATGGGGGTGACCATTTTGCTCTGCCTGCCCAATGGGGGTGGCCATTTTGTCCCAACAGCTTCAAAGGGGATGGCCTTTTTCTTTCTCAAATGCCCTTGGAGGGATGGGGCGGGACCACAGGAAATGGTGCCAGGGCCCAGATCTGGCCCACAGGCCTTAGGCTGGGAACCCCCTGTTGTAGAGTCAAGGTCATCCCAAATCTATAGTCTGAATTGCAAGCAAAAAGAGAAGTCTCGACAGTTCCCCACTGCTCAGTGCATCGAGAACGGCCGACCCGCGCCGACCCGGAGGTTTAACTGGAGAACCCGGCCAATCCCCCTCCTCTGGCCCAGGCGCCCCCTGAAATTATGGGCTGATTTGCCCCTCTTTTTACTGCACTTGAACTTTTCGGGAAAGTACGGCAATCCCCTGCCTGGACGTTTCGGAAAGCTGCTTTTTCTCGTGTACTGAGGGGGCCTAATCCCAACCTTTTTATGAAACGGTGCCAGGGGCCAGATTTGGCCCACAGGCCTTTTCTTAGCTGTATATTTCCTAGATGTATATATGTAAATCCTCCCCCACCCACCCGGTGAAGAGAGCCAGGAAACATGAGCAGCGTCCGATAGGAAATAAATGGGTCTTCTTTAACTTGACGGACCTCGTTTCTTAACCCCGGTCTGTTAAAAGTTGATTTAGCTCGACTTTCCATCTTTGTCCTTTGGGCGTTAAGTCTATACTTCAATCCTTCCCTAAGTGACCCCCTTGGTGGTCTTTTATTTAGTTCTTTGGTGTCCTGTATATAAATATACATCTAAGAAAAATATTGGGGACCCCCCTCCATGTTCTCAAAGAACATATGTACATAACCTATGTACAAGTGTCTCTTTTCTATGTTCCGTTAATTTTGACAATATGGCATGCCGTTCTCTCTATGTTCAAGGCAGGAAGGGGGGAACCCCCAAACTCACACCCATCCCCCGTTCCCCTGTGAAAAACTATCTGCCCCCTTGTAAAACCAGGATGGGAAGAATCTCAATTCCACCCAACAACAGCCCTCTTGTGTTTGTATTTTGACGGTGTTTAACTCTAGCAGGTCCCGATGGATGTTAACTATGTACAACGTGGCCCTCGGTCTTCTTGCGCTGTTTGAAGCCAAGAAATCTGTGGATATTTAATTAAAATTACTTCAACAAAGATTGTGTTTCGGTCTGTTGAGCTTTCACAGTACCCCATGAGACTATAGCAGCGGTGGCACACCTATGGCACATGTGCCGGACATGGCACTCCTAGCCCTCTCTGTTGGCACACACACTGTCACATCAGCAGTTTGCCATGCCCCTCTGCCCAGCAACCCAATGGGAGCGCTTCCTCTCTTCGCTCAGCACAGAGTTTGCCCTGCCCCTGTACCCAGCAGTCCGATGGGAGCGCTTCCTCCCTCAGATTTTAAAATAAAGTGCTTGAAAAGCAGGAAAAGGGCACATAGATCAATAAGAATATAAAAATAGCCTCACTCCTCTTACGCTGAGTAACGTGTGGTCTCTTGACTGTGTCCAGCTGAAGTATGTGGTACCCAAGATGTTATTCAAGAATGTGGGCCAGAAACCCACCCTCCCTCAAAGTTCATTGGGGTGGGCCATTTCATCGTTCCTGGCATGATATTGCTGCTTATGCAATACCGTCTGGCTATTACAAGCATTCTCAACCTTTTAAAGCCGGGGGCTGGGCCATGCTCCCTCAGACACCTTTAGGGACAGGACGGCCATTTTGCTCTTCTTCCACCACATGGCACTTCCTGGTGTGGTGGAGGCGGTGCCCCCCATGAAATGGTGTTATTGGCCACATTCGGCCCACAGGCCGCAGGGTTGAGAATCCCTGTGCTGTGAGGAACGTGCCTCGTCACCCTGGCTGTGTCAGGGGGATTAACTGTTGCTTTGTGAGGAATACTAACTGGGCAAATGGCATGCGCGTCGGGAAATGCGTCACGGGGCGGCTGTGTTTTTCCACTGGCCAGTTTCCTCCTGCCGGGCCGACATCACAGGGAACCCCACCCTTTCATGGATCTGACTTCTTTTAAAAAGCCTCCGTTGTAAGTCCTCCCCCCCAAATTGTAAACCAAAACATCCATAGGGATGCATTGAACATTTTAAAAAATGGTCCTGAATTGAGCATTGTAAACTGGAAAAAAAATACATTTAAAATGTGTAAACGAGGACGGCATTTCGCCGTTGTAAACTGCAGCGAACTTAAAACTGAAGCGGTTGTAACCCAGGGTTTTACTGTACTTCACAGGAAGCCATTTATTCACCCCCTTTGCAAAGGGGGAAAAATTAGGAGGAAGCCCAAGAATATGAGCCCAAAAATCGTCGGAAGCATGCAAGGAGGGTGGACATTTCTGGCCTCCGTCATGACTAATTTAGGCTAAAGGAAGGCCAGCCAGAAAGCTATTTATATCGAAACAAATCCCGGGCTGAGTGGGGAGGCGCGAACTGGGTTCAACAGGTGCAAGGCGCTCAGCGCATGACTTTACAGACACACTCATATGCAACCGTTGCCAAAGGTGCCCCCTCTGCCCTTCTGGGGCATCTTGGTGCTTTTCCGTCCCCACTGACCGCCTGCCCGGGGCGGGGAGGGGAACGGCTTGGACCACCCGGGTCGGGTATAAATGCTAGACACCCTCCAGACCTTTTGTCTGAATGAAACCCCTTTGCAAAAGCGGCCTTCTTTTGCATCGCTTCAGCCAGATTCCCATTCCAGCCACACCAAGCCAAGAAGATGAAATCCATCGTAGGAATTGGCGGGTAAGTGAGATGCACACTTCTGCTTTAGCTACCATATATACTCGAGTATAAGTCGTCTCGAATATAAGCCGAGGAACCTAATTTGGACTTCTAAAACTAGGGAAACAGATTGACCCGAATATAAGTCGTGGGTGGAAAATGCAGCAGCTGCTGGTGAGTTTCAATAATTAAAATACATGAAAATACGGTAAAATTTATTGAATTAGACATTTGTGTGGGTGTGTTTTTGAGTTTTTACAGTCGTGTTAGTGGTTTTTTCAAATGTATGTTTGAATTTGCACCACCTTGTTTTGGGACCCTCGGGGTCGTTGACCCGAGTATAAGTCGAGTCCACTTTTTGGTCCTTATTTTGGGGGCTAAAACACTAAACTTATACTCGAGTATATACAGTACCTGTAGCAACATAAATACCCTAAAAGCAAAGTTGTGATTTATTTTCCTTGCAAAAGACAGAAACGTTTATCGTCCGTGAACATCTAAAGGTTATTATTTTTTCCTAACACCTTTTCACTCCAATTTTTTCTTCTCCTCTAGTGTGACGAACGGTGGCAAAACCACTTTGACCAAGAGACTTGTCAAAGCCCTTCCAAATTGTTGTGTTGTCCATCAAGATGATTTTTTCAAGGTAAATATGTATATACTGTATATTTAAAAAATCAATTTATGTCTACAATCAAATGCATTATAAGCACTTAGTGCTATGCAGATAAAGTTGGTGAGCATTATTATTATTCTTAACCACCAAACACACATTTGAGTTGCATCTAGGGTTGCCATAATTCTCTCCTGCCAAACCGGGACAACCATTGCATTCTTCAAGCTGTGCATGCATTGGAAGGGGCTGTCAGGGAGACCGTGGCTCTAAGACCCTGCAAAATCACTATCCAGAGCAGACAGGGAATACTGACCCTATGCAATTAACCCTTTGCGGTCACGTGAAGAAGGAATCCTCCATCCTAGAGTATGGTGGAGGTTTGGCTTCTTAGATATGGGTATTTCTTGCTCCCTCTCGGCTTTTGAGGAAAAGGGCCGAGGACAACTCCTTGACTCCCAAACTTCAAGGTGAGCCAAGGGATTTTTGCAAAGAGTTATTTCACTGCCTCCATGCCTTTCTTTCAATTATCTCGCTTGCAAGTGTCTCCCCTCTCTGGCTGGCTTCTCAGGGTGCTGTTTTGCCTTCACTGCTTTCAAGCAGGATAATTGAAAGTAAAGCAGGGAGGCAGTGAATTAACTCTTTGCAAAAATCCCTTGGTGAAGGGTGATCTTACTTCCTTTGTTCAAATTTAAAAATCTGGGACTTTTACACGTTTTTTCTTGAACTGGCCAGGACAGCTTGAATCTGGAGGAAATCCTGGAAAACCGGGACATATGGCAACCCTAGTTGCATCTGAATTCACAAGAGGTTTGGTTTAGTTTTGCACAGAGTCAAAACTGCAAAAGTTCTCAAATGCATATACAGTAATACCTCGGATAACGCTAAGACTTGGTTCCACAAGTCTTGGTGTTATCCGATTTTTAGTGTTATCTGATGCATGTTAAAATCCGATGGATCAGATAACGTTAAAGCTCCATAGAGATACATTGTAACCGCACAGGCTTTAGCGGTTGTTATCCGATCCATCCCATAGGACCATAACATTATTCAATCCAATTCTCCTCCCCAGATTACTTAACGTTATGCGATTTTAGCATTATCCGAGGCAAATGTTATCCGAGGTATTACTGTATGTCAAAAGCAACTGAAAAAAGGCCTTTCGCAGTTAAAACTGTTTGAAGTGTTCGCCGATGTTAAGTCTGTGCAAACATATCAGAGAGTAAACACAATAGCAAATAAAAAGACAAAAAAAACCCAAACAAATGACTAAATAATTAATTTTACCATATTTTCATGTATTTTAATTATTGAAACTCACTAGCAGCTGCTGCATTTTCCACCTCCGACTTATCCTCGGGTCTATCTCCTTCCCTAGTTTTAGAGGTCCAAATTAGGTAGCTCGACTTATATTCAGAATGACTTATAGTCAAGTATACAGTATATGGTAATTTTGAACCAGAAACCCAGGAATCTCAATCTGGGGCAGTCTTGGGACTTGGGACCTTTGTAGTCGTTGACCCGAGTACAAGCTGGGTCCACTTTTTGCAGCTCATTTTTGGGGCTAAAAAACTTGGCTTATACTTGAGTATATATGGTAATTGGGAGCAAAAGTTGTATTGAAAGGTTACTTGCTCGGCCACAGTGTGTGTGTGTGCGTGCGTGTGTGTGTGTGTGTGTGTATGTATGTACGTGTGTATTTTTCAGTAGCCTCTCCGGGATCGTAAGATAACCGACCGCCCTTGCATTTGCGGCAATGTTTTATTGGTCACTATATTTCAGCCACAAGATCAAATACAAGTCGGGGAAGACGGCTTTAAACAGTGGGATGGTAAGATCGGTTTTCCCTGTAGGATGCAGTAATGCATATTTTCCTAAGTATACCTTTTTATTCTATATCACTATCATAAAATTATTTTTTTTTTTAAATTAACCTTTTGCGTAACTCTATAAATACACAATTAAACACGCTGAATTTTTCATCTTTCGTGCTACTGATTCCTGGTTTTCCTCCCCCCCTCCCTCTTCCTTTTCCATGCGCAAACATTTCCCTTCCATCGGAACAGTGCTGGATTCTTTGGATATGGATGCCTTCGTGAGCACCGTGAAGGCGTGGATGGAGAATCCGGTGAAATTTGCCAGATCCCATGGCGTGAACATCTTGCCCGGCTCAAAGTCGCATGATCCCTCTCGGGACAACCACATCCTGGTGGTCGAAGGCTTCCTCCTATACAACTATAGGTAGAGATATTCTTTGAAAAACTTTTAAAGAAGTACTGTATATACTTGAATATAAGCCTAGTTTTTCAGACCTATGAGGTCAAAAAAGTGGGCTCGGCTTATATTCGGTTCACTGAGTGTGATGAAAACAGATGGCAGCTAATAGTCTTCACCACCTGCTTCTCCCGTCCTTCGTCAGTACATCTCAATCGGCATGGGGAAAACTCCTTTCTGCTCCATCTTATTTTCATGTACCATATTTTGACTATTGACACTCACTAAGCAGCTGCTGCATTCGCCACCCTCGGCTTGTAGTTGGGTCAGTCTATATTCCTGGGTTTTCATGTCAAAATTAGGTACCTCTGCTTATATTTGGGTTGGTTTATATTTGAGTATATATGGTATTCTTTGAAATAAATACGCAACGCATCCCTCCCCCCAAAAAAGTTTTCTGCTAGCTCTGGAAGATTTTGGAACAGAATCATTCATCAGGTGTGCTAAGATTAATTATCAAATATACTCGAGTATAAGTCGGGCTTTTTAGGCCCCCCCCCCCCAAATGAGGTCAAAAAATGGGCCTCGCCATACTCAGGTCAACATAAACACTCAAAAACATACCCACTCAAATGTCTAACTGTTTAAATCTTATTTTTCGCCCCAGGCCCCTGGTTGAGCTGTTTGACAAATGCTACTACATAGTCGTCCCGCATGACGAGTGCAAACGAAGGCGGAGGTAAGGACTTTGAAGGTTGAAAGGTGTAGTAAAGACGTAGTAGGGCTCCTGGCAAGTGGAAGAGTGGAGGACGAAGAAGCTCATAGCAAGGAGAGGATCTCGGCCATTTTCAACACTGGCTTTGGGAAGGATCTGTTGGCCAAAAAATAATACTGTGTATTCTCGAGTATAAGTCGTCGAGGTACCTAATTTGGACCTCTAAAACTAGGGAAATACAGTAATACCTTGGATAACGACTGCATCGGATAACACTAAAATCGGATAACAATGCAAAATTTCCAAAGAAATTTTGCATCGGATAACAATCTGTTAGCGTTATCCGATGCAGTCGTTTCATAGCAGCAGGGTGGCTGGAAAGCTGAATGGGGTTCTCCGTTCACCTTCCCAGCCACCCTGCAGCTGCGGAGGTAGGGGTGGGGTGGCTGGAAAGCTGACGGGGGGCTCCCCTGTTAGCTTCCCCAGCCACCCCACAGCTGTAGAGGCATGGGCGGGTGGCTAAGGAAGCCGACGGGGAGTCACCGTCAGCTTCCCCAGCCACCCTGCAGCTGTAGATTGGGTCCTCTGATCTCCCTGGAGCAGGCAGGGGGATCAGAGAGCCCAAAATGGGTAAAAAAAACCTGGACTTTTTTTACCCATTTTGGGCTCTCTGCCCCCCCTGTCTGCTCTAGGGAGATCAGAGGACCCGATCCAAGCTGTTTCTGGGGTTCCCTGACGTCCCTGGCCAGTGGAGCAAGCCAAAACGTCAGGGTTCGAACCCTGACGTTTTTACTTGTTGCTGTGGCCGGGGACATCAGGGAAGCCCAGAAACAGCTTGGATTGGGTCCTCTGATTTCCCCAGAGCCAGCAGGGAGGTCAGAGAGCCCAAAATGGGTAAAAAAAAGTCCATTTTTTTACCCATTTTGGGCTCTCTGACCACCCCCCACCTGCTCCAGGAAGATCAGAGGACCCGATCCAAGCTGTTTCTGGCCTTCCCCCACCTCCCTTGAGGCTGTAACAAGCCAAAATGTCAGGATTCAAATCCTGACGTTTTGGCTTGTTGCAGCCTCCAGGAGGGTGGGGGAACTTCAAAAATAGCGCAAATCGGCTCTAGGGAGGTCGGGAGACCCGATCCAAGCTGTTTCCAAAGGTCCCCCACCTCCCTGGAGGCTGCAGCAAGCCAAAACATCAGGATTCAAATCCCGACGTTCTGGCTTGCTGCAGCCTCCAGGGAAACAGGGCTTTTTTAAACGTTGTGCGATCAATGCAGAGCAGTGTGGGAAGGAATTAAGCGCATGAAGGGAACATGGCCTTTTACGACATGAAATTGTGCTTTTCAGTTAAAAACTGATCTGCACAGTGGAAAACCAATTTCTCCCTTCTCTTTCAGTACTCGCCAATACACGGTCCCCGACCCTCCCGGGCTCTTTGAGGGCCACGTCTGGCCCATGTACCTGAAACACCGGAAGGAGATGGAGGCCAGCCAAGTCAACGTGGGTAAGGACCAACCCCAGCCATTAATGTGGCCCGTAATTAGAAGACTTAATTAGCAGCTTCCAACTTCAGGATTCGCTCATTGCCTCCCAATTCTTCTCTTCAGTTTACCTTGATGGCTTGAGGTCTAGAGAGGAGCTCTTCAAGGAAGTCTTTGAAGAGATACAGAACCAGTTCCTAAATTGTTCATAGGTAATTTTTATTTATTTATCTATTCCTAAACTTTTCATAGGTAATTTTTATTTATTTATCTATTAGATGTGCATGCCAGCATCCCCCAGAGTCCTTTGCATAGGGCGGTATATAAATCAAATCAAATCAAATCAAATCAAATCTAAGCCAGGAGTTATCAACCTTTTTTTTAAACCGGGGGCTGGGTCACACTTCCTCGGACAGCTCCGGGGACCAGACGGCCATTTTGCCCTTCCTCCACCACATGGCACTTCCGGGTGTGGTGGCGATGCTGCCCCCCCATGAAATGGCACCAGGGGCCACACCCGGCCCACAGGTCGAGAATCCTTGATCTAAGCGGATTATGCAAGCGAGGTTAAAACAGACAAACACCATGTTCATACCACATATATTCGAGTATAAGCCGACCCAAATATTAGCCGAGGTACCTAATTTTGACTTGAAAACCCAGGAAAATAGATTGACCCGAGTAGAAGCCGAGGGTGGGAAATGCAGCAACTGCTAATGAGTTTCGATAATCAAAATACATGAAAACATGGGTAGATCAATTAAATTGTTGCTGTGTCTCAATCCGAAGCGGTCTTGGGACCCTCGTGGTCATTGACCCGAGTATAAGCCATGTCCCCTTTTTGGGGCTCATTTTTGGGGCTAAAAAACAAGGCTTATACTCGACTATATACGGTAAGTATTTCAGAGGCGTGTCATCTTTGAAAGCTTGGGTGACACCAAACAAAAAAAAAGCTCATTTTCTCTCAATAAACTTGGATATTTTCCCCCTTCCTTTTTCAGGATCTGTGGAAACCCGAAAAGTCCATGTACAGACATGATGTAAATACTACTTCGGATATTTACGGTGGAGCTGGAATGCTCACCCGACCATGTCCTTTGGGGGAGAAATTTATGTATATATTTGAAAATTAATGTAATTTACTTGCAGTGCATCTGCAGACAGGGAGATTTTTTTTTTTCAATTCCTATTTTATATTCTGTCAGTTTCCAACATGTTTGCTTTAAAAAACGTTTTTTATATATATAACAGAACAATGAATGAACTTTTGCAAAAATAGACTGCTTTATCTCGGTTTGCACCGTAAGCCTCGGTTTAGTTCCACTTCTTAAGCCTATATAATGCCATCAACACGCATATAATAAAGAAACCATCAAACTACTCAGTCTCTTGGGTTTGTCGAGTTGAGCCGCAATGAGGACGGCCTGAATTTCTGCAGGGGAAAACCCCCAGCAAAAGACACCTGAGATGTCACAAGAGCTTGTGGGAATATTTTCCAGGTAAGACACAATATTTTCCAAGTCGGTGAGACACACCGTATATACTTGAGTATAAGCCAACCTGAACATAATCCGAGGTACCTAATTTTGACATGAGAAACAAGGACAATAGATTGACCCGAGTATAAGACGAGGGTGGCAAACACAGCAGCTGCTTACTGAATTTCAAACATCAAAATACGGTATGTGAAAATAAGACGCGGCAGAAAGGAGTTTCCTCCGTGCCGATTGAGATGCGCCGACGACAGGACGGTGGTGACGGCTACTCACCGCCACCGGTTCCCATCGCACTCAGTGACCCGAGTATAAGCCGAGTCCACTTTTTGGACCTCATTTGTAGGGCTGAAAAACTAGGCTTATACTCAAGTATATTGAGTATAAGTGCATATTTGAACACAACAGAATAGGAATCCTGTGATGGTCCCCCCCCGAGGGGGTTAAATAAATAACAGTTGAGTCCATCTTGACAGAGGGCCACGCCATCATCCATCCTGGCCTGGGGGATGATGATTGAGGACTTAGCGTGCCAAAAAAGCTCAGGGCCAGAAAGTGACTTGTGGGATTGGACCGGTGGTACTATCATGCTGTGAAGCAGAAGGCAGACGAGTGAGTTTCAATAATTAAAATTCATGAAAATACGGTAAAATTAATTAATTTAGACTTTCGTGTGGGTATGTTTTTGAGGTTTTACGCTAGCGTTAGTGCCTGTATATTTGAATTTGCACCACCACGGTTTTGGGACCCTCGGGGTTGTCGACCCAAGCATAAGTCGAAACCCCTTTTTGGAACTCATTTCGGGGGCTAATAAACTAGACTGTCGAATCCCCTTTTTGGAACTCATTTCGGGGGATAAAAAACTAGACTTATACTCGAGTAGATAGATAGATAGATAGATAGATAGATAGATAGATAGATAGATAGATAGATAGATAGATAGATAGATAGATAGATAGATAGATAGATAGATAGATAGATAGATAGATAGTATTTCAACCCTTTCAGCTCCTCATAGGCACCTTCTAAAGTTTCTTCTTGGAAAGAAGCGGGCCAGATTCGGCTCTTAAGACCATGAGTTATTTTGCATTCTCCCTGTGTTGTTAACACTCAGGGCTCAACCTGTTGCCTGGTGAGAGATAACACTCTGCTTGTTTATCCTGTCACACTCCGGCCTGATGACAAATCCCCCCCCCCCCCGAAACCGTGCTTCAAATTTGCAAAGGCACACCATATTCTGGTCAAGAGGGCTCAGTAAACGCCAATTCTGCCCTCAATCCACGCTCGGAAGCTCACCTGTGGGTTTTGACAACTCCATTGCAAGTTGATAAACAGGGGCCACTTCAGTGGGAAGGTAAACAGTGTTCCGTGCTCTCTGGTGTCCAGTCATGCCTGTCACGTGTCCAGGGAAATGTCTGCAGATGCAGACAGTGCTGGCTCTTTGTCTGTAAACAGAGATGAGCACTGAACCCTAGAGTCAGATATGGTTGGCTTTCGAGCAAGGACCTTGACCTTTTTATAAGCTGAGGCAGAGAGGATTTCTGGGCCTGCGCGGGCCATTTCTAGTTGGTTTGTCTTCCCTCTGAGCGGCTTTTTCGATCCGCTTTGCAAAGAGGGCCAGAAGAGAGTTGGAGGAGATGCTATTAATAGCGGCCACTTTCTTTCTCCATCTCTGGAACGGCCTCCTTCCCTACTTTGGTTAGGAAAGCCGGGGGACTTGGCAAGGCGTCAGCGCCGTCTAGTCCCGGCTGGCTGGGTTGGGCTCCGACGCTTTGCCAAGGTAGGTGTGTGTGTGTCTGTGTGACCTGAAAACCTCTACCAACCTCGCCTGGCTCAGCTCAAAGGGGAACGATTCCCAGGGCCTCGGATAACCCGGTCACCGAAGCAGAGTCCAAAAGGCTTTCGAATGAGGATGGGGCACGGACAGATGGATGGAAACGGCCACCCAATGCTCGGGCATTTAAGGGTAATTGGCACACCCCATGTGCATGCCATTCTGGAGGTCAGTTTTCGGGCACATGGAGAGATCCGATATCTGGAGATCACGGGTGGTGAAATGAATCTGTGACATTTTGGGGTCTTTGCCCGGCCGCTTCTCAGGGTTCAACTCTGTGCTCTGGACAGAAGCACCATATATACCTGACTATAAATTGTCCCGAATGTAAGTCGAGGTACCTAATTTGGACCTCTAAATCTAGGGAAGTAGATTGACCCAAGTATAAGTCAGGGGTGGAAAATGCAGCAGCTGCTAGTGAGCTTCAGTAATTAAAGTACATGAAATTAATCAATTAACTTAGCCATTTGTGTTGGTTTGTTTTTGAGTTTTTATGGTAGTGTTAGTGCTTTTTTTTTTTTTAAAGTATGTTTTAATTTACACCACCTTGTTTTGGGACCCTCGAGGTTGTTGACTGGAGTATACGTTGAGTCCCTTTTTTGGACCTCATTTTGGTAGCTAAAAAACTAGACTTATACTCGAGTAGATAGATAGATAGATAGATAGATAGATAGATAGATAGATAGATAGATAGATAGATAGATAGATAGCATGAAATGAGATAGATAGAATGCATGAAATGATAGATAGATAGATGGACTGCATGAATAGATAGATAGATAGATAGATAGATAGATAGATAGATAGATAGATAGATAGATAGATAGATAGATAGATAGATAGCATGAAATGAGATAGATAGAATGCATGAAATGATAGATAGATAGAATGCATGAATAGATAGATAGATAGAATGCATGAATAGATAGATAGATAGATAGATAGATAGATAGATAGATAGATAGATAGATAGATAGATAGATAGAATTCATGGATAGATAGATAGATAGAATTCATGGATAGATAGATAGATAGATAGATAGATAGATAGATAGATAGATAGATAGATAGATAGATAGATAGATAGATAGATAGGTAGGTAGGTAGGTAGGTAGGTAGGTAGGTAGGGATAGATAGATAGATAGATAGATAGATAGATAGATAGATAGATAGATAGATAGATAGATAGAAAGAATTCATGGATAGATAGATAGATAGATAGATAGATAGATAGATAGATAGATAGATAGATAGATAGATAGATAGATAGAATTCATGGATAGATAGATAGAATGCATGAATAGATAGATAGATAGATCAATAGAAAGAAAAAACATCAGTGATAAATTACAAAGGATTGGGGGGGTGCATATATGTGTAATGGGCCAATTTAATCTTGTGTCTCAAAGTAATAGTAATAGTAGTAGCAGCAACAAGAGTAAGAATACGGTAATAGCAATAATAATAATACAGTACTGCATCACACACACTGGACTAATCCAGCGGTTCCCAACCTTTTCAAGCCAGGGGACTCTGGTGTTGAGTCATGCTTGCCACATGACCACAGAAACGTCTGCAGACGCAGACAGTGCTCTTTGGCTATAATCAGAGATGAGCACTGAACCCTAGAGTCAGATACAACTGGCTTTCGAGCAAGGGCGGCCTTGACCTTTGTGCAATGTGCATTGAAGGTGATGGGGGGGGGTAAAGGGCAAGGGTCATCCTTGCTCAAAAGCCAGTCATATCCGACTCTAGGGTTCGGTGCTCATCTCTGTTGATAGCCAACCAGTCCCCTTATCAATGTCCACTTTGATGCCTTTTCTTCCAGAATGTCCCAAACAAGATGTTGGAACCGGACCGTATGAGTTTGTAGAACGGAACTGATTTGGAGGGGGGGGGGAATTTTGGGGGCTGAATGGCAGGATTGTCTTCCCCCCAAACAGCCTTTGAGACAAACGCCCCAGTTGTCGAGCTGTAAAAGAAAGATTTTCCATCTGCCCCCCAGGGTTCAAGTTTTCTCATCAGCAAAAAGAACGAAAGGAAAAAACTCTTCTTTTACCACAGGCGTTCTCAACCTTTTAAGGCCCGCTGGCCGGGTCACGCTCCCTCAGGCAGCTTCAGGGGCCGGACAGCCATTCCCCTTTCCTCTGCCACTTGGAACTTCCTGGTGTGGTCAAGGCGGTGGTGGGGGCACATGAAATGGCACCACGGGCCGCATTCAGCCCACAGGTTGAGAATCCCTGCTTTACAGGAAACTTGTGTGGCTGTATTTGCCTCTTTCTCGGCTTGAAATGTCAAAGGGACAACACTACTATGGTAATGAGGATGATGAGATAATCATCCTCCCAGCAGTCAAGAGAGCAGGAGATTCGTGTGTAAAAATAATCATGCGTCAGAAATTATCCTGGATTGAAAGGATTTGTGGGAAGGTAAACAGCGTTCCACAAACTCTGGTGTCGAGTTGTGCCTGCCACATGTCCACAGGAACATCTGCAGATGCAGACATGCTCACTGGCTATAAACAGAGATGAGCACCAAACCCTAGAGTCGGATACGACTAGCTTTCTAGCAAGGGTAGTCTTGACCTTGACCTGTCTCCATGTGAATAGAAGGTGATACCACTGGGGGTGGGGAGGTAAAGGGCAAGGGTCATCCATGCTCAAAAGCCAGTCGTATCCGACTCTAGGGTTTGGTGCTCCTCTGCAGACGATTCTGTGGACACATGGCAGGCACGGCGAGACACGGAAGCTTTCTCTGTTGATCTACTTGCAATTTCTTGCTAGGTTGGCAGGAGCTGGGGCAGAGACGGGAGCTCGCTCCGTTGTGCAGCACTCTGCTCTCGAACCCCAACCTTCCTGTCTTAAAGCTCAGCTTCTTAACCACTAAGCCACTGCAGTCCCATGGGGTGGTGGGGAGAGATCCCTGGAATGAGACACCTTCACTCTTTTAGGTTGCCAGTCCCAGGCTCCTCCTGCTAGTGTGGCAAATGGGATTTGTAATCCTTTTTTTAAAAAAAAAACTTTCTCAGAAGTTCTGGTGCTGTAAGCAGCTTTTCCTTCTTCACTCTGGTTTTGGTCCGAAGCAGCCCTTCTTGGGAGGAAGGCTGGATCCCAACCTAGTCCGGGTTGGAGGAGGAGTCGGTGGGCCAGCCTTCCTCCCCCTTCCCCGGGCCGGACCCTCCCTTGCCTCCTCCGTCCTTCTCCCATTGTCCGGCTCTTCCCTTCCCAGCGCCTCCGATGCGCACTCCGGGCTTCTGCTTCAATCCGGAGTCACTCCGAAGCCGCGCCTGGAAGGAGGAGGGCGATGCGCGACTCCGGAGGGAGGCAGGTAAGGGGAGGCAGGCAGGAGGGGATGGGAAGGAAGGAAAGAAAGAAAGAAGGGAGGAAGGAATAATTGAAGAGAGAGAGATTAGATGGAAGATGGAATGGAAGGAAGAAATAATTGGAGGGAGAGAAAGAAGAAAGACAGAAGGAAGGCATAAATCAAGAGAGGGAGAAGGCTAGAAGAAAGAAGGAAAGAAGCTATAATTGAAGAGAGAAAGAGGATTAGAAGAAAGGACGGAGGGGAGGAAGAAATAATTGGAGAGAGAGAAGGTTATAAGAAAGACAGAAGGAAGGAATAAATGGAGAGAGAAAGCTAGAAGAAAGAAGGAAGAATTGAAGAGAGAAAGAAGATTAGAAGAAAGAAGGAGGAAAGGAACTAGGAAGGAAGGAATAATTGAAGATAGAGAGAGAAGATTAGAAGAAAGAAGGAATAATTGAAGATAGAGAGAGAAGATTAGAAGGAAGAAAGATGCAAGGAAGGAATAACTGAAGACAGAGAAGATTAGAAGGAAGAAAGATGCAAGGAAGGAATAACTGAATAGAGAGAGTGAAAGAAAAATGAAAGGAAGGAATAATTGAAGACAGATAAAGATTAGAAGAATGAAAGATGGAAGGAAGAAAAGAATAATTGAAGAGAGAGATTAGAAGAAAAAAGATGGAAGGAAAGAAGGAATAACTGAAGAGAGAGAGAAAAACAGAAGGAATGAATAATTGAAGAGGAGGAAAGAAAAATGGAATAATTGGAGAGAGAGAGAGATTAAAAGAAAAAAGGAAAGAAGGAATAACTGAAGAGAGAGAGAGAAAGAAAAACAGAAGGAAGGAATAATTGAAGAGAGAGAAAGAGATTAGGAAGAATGAAAGCTGGAAGGAAGAAATAATTGAAGAGAGAGATAAAGAAATGGAAGATTAGAAGAATGAATGATGGAAGTAAGTAAGGAATAACTGAAAAGAGAAAGAAATAAAAATGGAAGGAAGGAATAATTGAAGAGAGGGAGAGAAAGAAAAGATTAGAAAAATGGATCAATCTATTTTCCTGGGTTTTCAGGTCAAAATTAGGTACCTCGGCTTATATTCGGGTCGGCTTGTACTCGAGTACATACGGTAGATCAATAGGGACCACTTTGGTGGGAAGATAAAACAGCATTCCGTGCACTCCAGTGTCTAGTCATGCCTGCCATGTGGCCATGGAAACATCTGCAGATGCAGGCAGCGCTGGTTCTTTGGCTATAAACAGAGATGAGCACTGAACCCTAGAGTCAGATACGACAGGCTTTTGAGCAAGGGGGACCTTTACCTTTATTAACTGGTGAGCAAAGACAGAGCTGGGCCCTTTCTAGCACCAGCAACCCATCAATTGGGCTTTAAGATATCACAGCTTGTAGGCCCACAGAAGTGGGCCAGGCGGGTGGGTTTCAGCCACCATGTGTTTTCAAAGGCTGTGGGACTAGCCTCTGTTAAAGAGGCTGGCCACAGTTTCTTTGGTACTGCCGTGCCGCAGAAAACAATGGCTTTCCCTGTCATTTCCCGTCCTCCCCCAAAGAAGCTGGTGAAACGGATGCCAAGATTTCCGGCCTCCCTCCGACAGGAATGGCTGGCCAGGGTCGACATTTCCCTCTGGCTATCCAAGAAAGAACAGGAGGAGAGATGCTCATCGCCCCTCTGGAGACGGCCCGCTTGTCTCCGGCATGAGGCAAAAAAAGGGTGGGCGGAAACGGGCATGGAACGGGTAGAGCAGGGATGCCCAAACTATGCCCATGGGCCGTATCTGGCCCCCAACACCAGTTCATCCGGCCCACGCCACCCTCATCGCCTTTTCCCCCTGCAAAGATTTGGTCGTTACTGAGATGGGGTGTTCTGTGTGTGTGTCCAAACTGCTTTTAACAACCAAACCGCCTCGCCTAGCCCCCACCTCCACCAGCTCCAGGAAACGGCTTCCTTTCAGCGAAAGGAAACTTTGAAGACTTGTTCTTCGGGCCGGGATCTGTGCCAGGAAATGACTTCATGGGGACCCATCGAGAGTCACAAAAGGGAGGGTCCCATTGTTCAGGGCTGACCCGCACCGTGCATCTGGGAGACCTTTTGCCCTCTCGGACACAGCGTTTCCCCTTCCTTGCCATCGTGGACGGTGGGAAATAAAGGTTTTATTATTATCATCATCCCCGGTCTTGGCAGCTAACGGAAAACAACCCAATCTTTGTGCGGTTTTTGTTTGGGAGGGATCTAATATCTGTGCAAGTGGGCTGGCGAGATGAATCCACCAGGAAATACTTTGCGCCTTTATCGGACACCACCCAAAAACAAATGGTTCCCATGGGGGGCGGCTGGGAAAATCCAAACGGATCCCTCAGCCAGATCCCAAAGCAAGACCAATTGGGTTGGCCAAAGAGATGGCATTCAGCTCCCTGGACGGCCCAAATTAAGCCACTTTCTTGGCTTTGACATTGGCTAAACTCAAGTCCTCATTGGTGCCTAGTTCTGGTTCTTCTTCCATTTCCCCTATCAAACCCTGGACTGCCAAAACGAAGCCACTTTCTTGGCTTTGATGTTGGCCAAACTCAAGTCTTCATTGGTGCAGGTTTCTGGTTCTTCTTCTTCCATGTCCTAATCAAATCCTTGACTGCACAAATGAAGCCACTTTCTTGGCTTTGACATTGGCCAAACTCAAGTCTTCATTGGTGCCTGTTTCTGGTTCTTCTTCCATGTCCCAATCAAACCCTGGACTGCCAAAATGAAGCCACTTTCTTGGCTTTGACATTGGCTAAACTCAAGTCTTCATTGGTGCTTGTTTCTGGTTCTTCTTCTATGTCCCGATCAAACCCTGGACTGCCCAAAAGAAGCCACTTTCTTGGCTTTGACATTGGCCAAACCCAAGTTCTCATCAGAGACGGTTTCTGGTCCTTCTTCCATGTGCTAATCAACTGACATAATGAAGCCACTTTCTTGGCTTTGGCCAAACTTAAGTCCTAATAGGTACAAGTTTCTGGCAGTCGTCGGCAGACCAGTAAAAGAGCCAATGGATTCTGTATCTCTCCACATTCACATTTTTAACTGAAGCTTTCTAGGCAGGACGGGCAAAGGAGACAATGGGACCATTATGGGAAGAGGATTATCCAAGGAGATGCGGAAATGTACAAGTGAAAACATTCCAAAAGCCACCGGCCATTGTTCGAGGGGAAGGGCCCTTGTTATTGTTTGCACAGCCGATCCAAAACAAACTGGGGTGGGGTGGAGGACGAGAAATGAAGCAAGCAAACTCCCGATGTAAATCCTTCACAGCTGGGGACGATGGGTCTTGTAGTCCAGAAACATATGGCTCTACCACAGGGGTGCCCAAACTTTTCGGCCCGCGGGCCAGTCATGTGGCTCTAGAAGTAAAACGCACCTTGCAATCTGCTTCCCAACCGATGTTTTGCAACAGGTTGATAGATTTCAGGCTGCCGTTTTCTCTGCTTCAACCAGGGGTGCCCAAACTGCAGCCCGTGGGCCAGATCTGCCTCCCGACACCAATTCATCTAGCCCATGCCGCCTTCATTGCATGGTGGTCTCCCCCCCCTCCCCCAGCCTTGCCTTCTCACGAGGTGCCCAAAGTAGGACAGCCTCAATTTGGTCATTCTGGCCTTCAAGAGATAAATAAAGCAAGATAAATAAATAAATAAAGCTAGTACCCAGGTCTTGAACTGCCAAGTTGCCGGCCTTCCAGCTCACATGGCGAGCTTCTTATCCACTGAGCCACCGCTGCGCCGGAATTGTGGGAATTGCAAGGGGAATCGTTCTGGGCGTATAGTATATGTCAGTACAATAATGGCCAACCTTGGCACTCCAGGTCTTCTTGGACTTCAACTCCCAGAAGCCCAAATCAAGCACTCCTGCAGATCAGGACTTCTGGGAATGGAAGTCCAAGAACATCTGGAGAGCCAAGTTTGATGAACCTTGATCTAGATCAATGATGGCCAACCTTGGCTCTCCAGGTGTTCTTGGACTTCAATTCCCAGAAGCCCAAGTCAGCAGGGGTCCTTGACTTGGGCTTCTGGGAATGGAAGTCCAAGAACATCTGGAGAGCCAAGGTTCAACATCACGGTCCTAGGGTCACCCTATGTCAATGATGGCCAACCTTGGCCCTCCAGATGTTCCCAGAAGCCCAAGTCACCACACTTACTGATCATGGCCTTCTGGGAATTGAAGTCCAAGAACATCTGGGCATGCCAAGGTTGACCATCACTGGTTATATGCTCTGGTTCAAGATCCAGCTGTTTAAGGCAGCCCCTAATTTTTGGAGGTGTGACTGATTGATCTCATCTCCAGTCACATAGGAAAAGTTCACAGGATCTCTTCGCCCGAAGCGGGAGAGGAGGAGAGATGCTGGCTCTAGGCTTGGCACCAGTGTCCCAAATACGTCCGATGTGATTCATGCGGGGAGGATCTTCAGGATGTGGGAGGGTTAAGAGTGGGGTGGGTGGGGTGAACCCTGCAATTTTAAGAATAAAAACTCCCTTGTCTCTCGTCTCTGTGTCACAAAAATTATTACTCCACCCTCCGGCTGCCCTTGCATAGTTATGCGCTGATTTGCCTGGAAACGTGTGGGTTTTGTTTAAAAAAAAAAAACAGGGAAAGAACCACGTCGGACAACGGCAAGGTTTGCAGCCTTCCATGGTAAGCTGGCGGGAAGGAAAACCGACAGGGATTGGGGGTTCGGCGGGGTCCAAAAATGCCTCCCCCCAAGCAGGACGAAACTCTGGGACACCAGCCAGTTCGGCAGCATTTTTTTTTTTTTGAAGAGTTTAACCCAAGAGTTCCCAGCTTAAGACCTGCAGGCTCGATCCGGCCCACAGTGTCATTTCATGTGGCCCTTTGCCCCTCAGGATGGATCTGGCCCAGTCACTTCATGTGGCCCCTCACCCCCCCAGGCTGGATCCGGCCCACAGTGCCATTTCGTGTGGCCCCTCGCCCATCAAAGGGCATTTGAGAAGCTAAATAATAATTTTGTGTCAGATTGTTCTGGGTTGAAAGGATTTTTGCTGGAGAAACTCCGCTCGGGGGACACCCGAATGAGGCTCCTTTCACGTCTCCCCAAGATCTTTCCTCCACCGAAGCGATCCCTGTTTATCTATTTGCATTTTTTTTAAAAAAAACTTAATCTCTGTAATTTTTAATCTTGATTTTTATACAGTGTTTTTATTGTGTTTTAAGTGTTTTTAAAGTCTGTTAGCCCGCCCTGAGTCCTTGTGAGGAGGGCGGCATAAAAGTTTGATCAAATAAATAAATAAAAATTTTGCTTTCGATTGGCTAGGTAGGCAGCCTTGTTAGCTGGAAGGCCAGCGAGCCGGCAGTTCAAGACCCGGGTACTGCACAATGGAGTGAGTGCCTGCCTCTATCGCAGCTCTTGGGGGACATGAAAGGAGCCTCATCCGGGCGTCCCCCTCCCCCCACGGGTGGCATTTCTCCGGCAAAAATCCTTTCAACCTGGAATAATTTCTGGCACAATATTATTATGATTATCCTAACCACTAACAACCACCGGCTCTTTGGCTTTGAAACAAGAGATGAGCACTGAACCCTAGAGTCGGATGTGACTGGCTTTCGAGCAAGGGAAACCTTTTATCTTTAATTAATTAGAATTTGTGTCTCCCTTCCAGATTTGCACCCTCTTTAGCGGCAACTCCAGAAGGGCTTGGTAAGACGATATGGCCCAGCCGGTGTCCCTCGACAAAAACCTCCCAGGTATCAAGAAACTTTTGTGTGTGTGTGTGTGTGTTTTATGCTCACAATAGTGTAGGGCTTTCCCCTCACAGTTTTAAGACTTAACTACCCCATTAACTGCCAATCTAACAAAAAGCAAGAAATTGCAAGTAGATAAATAGGGGACCACTTCGGTGGGAAGGTAACAGTGTTCTGTGCAATCCGGTGTCTAGTCGTGCCTGCCACGTGGCCACGGGAATGTCTGCAGAAGCAGTCAGCACTGGCTCTTCGGCTTTGCAACAGAGATGAGCACTGACCCCTAGAGTCAGATACAGCTGGCTTTTGAGCAAGGGTGACCTTTACCTTTTACCCCATTACTGGCTTCAAATCTACACCCTTTGGGCTTTTGCTCTCCCTCTCCTTGTGCAGTATCTGAGCCCGAATCTAGGCAGTCCTTGGGGTGACCAGCATTGTTTGATTTAATTTTCATTTGATTTTGCATGTATATGCCGCCCGCTCGGGTTTTTCGCCCTACTCGGAGCGGCTCACCTCAACTGAACAATCACAATTATTGGAATAAATTTTTTGAACGTTATTATGAACATTGTGAAGCCCTGTAAAAACTAACCAATGTTAAAAATTTAACAGATTAAAAAAAAGTAACAAGAAATAAAAAAGTTAAAAGATTAACAGATTAATCTTTGTAAGTCTCCAATTGTATCTCCGAGGCGTACATGCCGCGGCTTCTTAATGCACCCGCAATCCCGTTTGTAATGTTGTCGTCACGACTGCGAATCCGACTTTGGGCGGACCATATTCGAGTGGATCTCTTTGTGTCCCTGCTGTTTTTAGACCTGGGCGGCCCGTTCTTGTACCAAGACCAGGATGGCGAGAAGGCCTCGTACCGTCTGGAAACCCCATACGGCTTCCTCTTGGATCTGGACTTCCTCAAGTATGTCGATGACATCGAGCGTGGCCAGACGCTGCGGAAAGTGGCCCGGAGCCGCAAAGCCAAGGGTGCAAAGCTGGGCCCGGCTTCTCCTCGCGAGCCGGCGGGCGGCTGGACCTCCACGGAGTCGCTCTCTTCAGTCGCCAGTGACGATGGCAAAGTGCCCTTCTCTCCACGGGCCAAGGCGTGGTGGTCCGGCTCTGGCGAGGCGAAGCAGCCCTCCGCCCCGCTTTCTCCGTCTCCCGTCTTCCAGCTTCTTCCCCCTCCGGCGTCCAAATCCCTGCTGAGGAACACGAGGGTGGAGAAAACCTTGCTGGAGACCAGTAAGAGGTTGGAAAAGGAACAGGTGACCCTCGGCACCGGCGGGATGTCTCTGTTCTCCACGGTGTCCGCCGGCCCTTCCGAAACGACCGGGACTTCTGTGCCGGCCCCTGGTCCTATTCTGGAGGAGGCCAATATGCCGGGAAAGACCAGCCTGTCGAATTCGGGGCACAGCACCCCAGCTGCGGCCCTCACCCCCGCGCACCTCCAACATGTCCGGGAGCAAATGGCAGCTGCCCTCAAACAGCTGAAGGGGTTAGAAGAGCAAGTGAAGGTCATCCCGGTGCTGGAAGAGACGATCTGCCGGTTGACGAAGGAGAAGGAAGAGTTGGTGGCTGGGAGGAGGGAGACAGCAGACGCTGGAGACAACGAGGCTCATGTCTTTTGCTTCCCACCGAAGTCTCCCGGGGCCGGAATCAGGATGGAGGAAGGATGCCAGGGCGGAGGTGACAATGGAGCATCTGCCAAGACGAGGCCTAGCAAAATTGCTGGGTTGAAGAAGCTAACGGAGAAGTTGTCCAGTGTGGAGAAAGGTGGGAAGGCAGGCCGAGGGCCGCCTGGTCCTCGGAAAGCTGGCGAGCCCACCTGCTGCTCCGTCGGTGTCGGGGAGGATGTCGACATGAAGGAGGCCGTCTTCTACTACCGTTGCCAGAAGCCGTGCCGGGAGGTGGGCGTCGGTGGAGCGACAGAGACCCGAGAGGCCTCGGTGTGGGTGATGGAGTCCCTGTTAGGGGTCTCGTCCGAAGCCGAGGCGGAGATGGCGCTCCTCCGAGAGACGGTCCAACACCAGAAGGCGGTCATCGCCGTGCTGGAGCAACACCTGAAGGAAGCCGCGGACGAGATGGAAGAATTGCGGCTCGAGGTCTGTGCCCGGATTCCCAAAGAGCTCACCAGCAGAGAAACCCTGGCCCGGCCAGAAACAGTGGACGTGAGCACGGAGGCCGTCCCGCCCACACGGAGCCAGGCCGTGGGCAGCTGCGTGGAGACCTCGGACGTCGCTGTCCACTGCTCCCCGCACGTCACCTGTGTCGGAGTGTGCTGCGACTTGCCCCGGGATGGTTGTCGGTCTCTCAGTGGCAGAGACAAAGCAGTACAGGTCGACGTGGAAGGGGAAAGTGAGGCCTCGAAGGGGGAAAGTGAGGCAGGACCAGCTCAGGAGGCGTCCAGATGGGAAGAAACCGACACTGGAACGGCATCTGGCTCCTCCGAGGAAGACCTGCTCTGCGAGCCAGTCGTGTGCAAGGAAGTCCCGAGGTCAGAGCTGGAAGCCCCTTTGCTCACCCAAATGGAGGAAGGGGACGGGGCTAGTCCGCAACCAGAGGCCGGAAAGAGACCCCCACAGAGGACCGGAGCCGGTGAGCACAGGAGGGATGGCATGGCAGTGAAAAGCTGAAGGGCTCCACTTTTACTCACAGTGGCTCAGTGGTTAAGAAGCTTGCCTTGTTAGCTGGGAGGCCAGCAAGTGAGCAGTTCGAGACCCGGGGACTGCAGAGATGAAAGCTTGCTGCGTTGTGCAGGACTCGGGTCTTGAAATGCCGACTTGCCAGCCTTCCAGCTAACAAGGAGAGCTTCTTAACCAGCAAGCCACCCATGCCCCTGAGGCTTGGCAGCCTTAGTTGGGAAATTTGGGGGAGGAAGTGGAGTTTTTTCAATCCACGTTTCAGGAGACTGTTTCAGGAGCCACCAACCCCCAGCGTTGAGGGGGTCTTGATTCTCCCTCCCCTCCGGTTGACGTTCCCATGATTTCTGATGTTTTCTGTTCCTCCCACCCAGGAGGCCTGAAATCCATCATGAAGAAGCAGGACAGCCCGGCCAAGGGGAAATCCGGTGGTGGTGGCCTGAAAGTGCTGAAGTTTGTGGGGGTTCTGAATGGCGAGTACGAAGTTTTGAACTGTCTACTCCTTTGCGGGTGGGCATACGGGCACGTCGGGCATGGGATCAAAACTACCCCCTCCGTTAGAGCAGGGATTCTCAACCTGCGGCCCATGGGCCGGATTTGGCCCCGGCACCATTTCATGTGGGTCCCACCACCGCCCAATTGTCAAACCAGACCCCACTGCACTCATGTAGACATGAAAAATTCCAACCCCCCACCGTGCGGCAAACCTCCCGTGTCTGCACCATGAAATGGGGTGCCTGATGCTCCCCCCTGACCCTCCTCTTTTTCATGGCAGGTACGAGAGCACCTCGAGCGAGGAGGAGGAAGAGAAGGAGGAAGGCTCTCCAGAGAAGGGCTCCCCGCTCAGCTCCGACTCAGAAGGCAGCGGCGACACCTCGGTCGAGGATTTGGGTGCCGATCTCGAGGGCAGCGAGACCGACCCAGAGGGCTCCAGCCCGGGGGTGGCAGAGGGGGACAAACAGCCGGCCCATAATCTGGAAGTGGCACAAGGCGGAAGAGAGAGCCCCAAAACGGTGGCCGTGGAAGGGGTGAAAGAAAAGTAAGTTGGGCTCACGGGAGTGTGGAACGGGGGGATGTCCGGGTGAGGGGGCCAAGTTCTAGTTTACAAGAGGTGGACTATTACCCCCCTGCTACATGCGTATCTCAAGCTTCTCTTAAGTTGAGCCATTCTTATCTCAAGGTTTGACTGTAATTCATTGCAGAGTGCTTCCTACACAAATTAACTTCACACTTTGGGCAGCCCGGAACAGCCTCCTCCCGCAATCCCGGGACATAAACGATTTGCCGGCGAGGTTGGGAAGTCTGTGGCCGGCACCGCCTGTCTGACACTTGGTTGCTCTCTTCCTCGACAGATTCGAACTCGATCCCCGGATGAGAGAGGCCTGCTTCATCTTGAAGGGCCACCTCAGCCATGGCGGAGGGGCCTCAAATGGCAAAGAGGTGGTAAGTGCCCGTGGCTGGAGAAGGGCAGGGCAGGGTTTGGAAGACACGATGGCCTGCCCCAAGATGGCGCCATAGGGATGGGTTGCTGGAGTCATAGTAGAGCAGCTCTTGTCTAATCCAGGGGTTCTCAAACGTTTCAAGCCGGGGGCCGGGTCATGCTCCCTCAGTCAGCTTCGAGGGCCTGACGGTCATTTTGCCCTGCCTGCATGATGGGGGCGGCCATTTTGTTTCTTGTTTTAAAATTAAAAATTAAACTTTGAGAAAACAAAAAGGAATACAATAAACAAAACAATGGCAAAACAATCGGGGGGGGGGATACGTTAAGCGAAAAATTAATGTCGTTTTGTCATGGGATCCGACGAGCTGAACACGTCGTGCTGTCCAGACAACCTTGGCTCATGGCTTTGGGTTCTCCCCGCGCGTCTAGCTCTCCAGCACCAGCTTCGTACTTCAGGAGTGGTTCCGGCTCTCCAGTCAGAAGAAGTCGCTGGCCGGCGAGGTGGCTGACCACCTGCAGGCCTTCGCCGAGATCTCGCCGGCGCTGCTGGCCCACGTGGTCAACCTCTCGGACGGCAACGGGAACACGGCCCTCCACTACAGCGTCTCCCATTCCAACTTTGACATCGTCCAGCTTCTGCTCGACACGGGTAACAAGGCGGGACTCGCGAGGGAAGATCTACAGGTCTGCCTGTGCTACTTGCTTCTAATCCAGGCTTTCTCAACGTTTTTGCACCGGGGGCGGAGCACGCTCCCCTGGATAGCTGAGTGGGCTGGTCACATGGTTCCTCCCATCCGGAAGCAGAAGTAAAATGAATTTCTGTGTTCTGCGCATGCATTGAACATGTTTTTCTTCCGCATCCAGAAGTGGCAAGGGAGTTGGGAGCTGGATGAAATGGCATCAGGGGCCAGTCTGGCCCATGGGCCGTAGCTTGAGAATGCCTGTCTTACCCGTTCAATGCAATGTCAGTTTCCACTGCTCTACCCTGTGGAACCATGGGATTTGTAGTTTAATGACTTGCTCAGGAGTGGTATAGCGACCCACAGAAAACCACTTCCCACAATCACGAAAATATCTCCCCTCCCAAACATTGTAAGGCAGGGGTGGCCAAATTATGACCTGTGGGCTGGATCTGGCCCACAGCACCAAATCATCTGGCCCGCAGCGCACTCACCACCCTCCATTTCCTTCCTCCCCTGCCCAGGCGTGTGCAACGTCAACCATCAAAACAAGGCCGGCTACACGGTTCTAATGTTAGCGGCGTTAGCCGCGGTTGAACAAGAGGAGGAGATGGCCGTCGTGCGGCGGCTTTTCAGCATGGGGAACGTCAATGCCAAAGCCAGCCAAGTAAGCCCAAGCTCTTTGCTGTCCTCTTGCCGTCTCCCTCGCTTGAAAAAACGACCCAAGTTCACCCCTCGCTTCTTTTTGTGCCCGGGCTCCAGGCCGGCCAGACGGCGTTGATGCTGGCCGTCAGCCACGGGCGGCAGGAGATGGTCGAGGCCCTCTTGGCGTGCGGGGCAGACATCAACCTCCAAGACGAGGAGGGCTCCAACGCACTCATGTGCGCCTGCGAGCACGGGCGGGCGGGCACAGTGAGGCTGCTCCTGTCCCAGCCAAGCTGCGACGCCTCCATTGTCGATAATGTAAGCAAAGGGGTTTGGCGGTGGGCCATCTCTAAAGCGGGAGTTCCCAAACGAAGATCTGCGGGCCAGATCCATAACCACCGAGCCTTTCTTTCTTTCTCTCTGTCCCCCAGGATGGCAATGATGCCGTCTCCATTGCCTTGGAAGCCGGCCATCACGATATCGCAGCCTTGATATCCACTCACCTCACGCAGTCCGGAGATGGCCCTCCGGTGAGTTAGCCCCATCTCAAAGTTCACCACTATGAATCTAGAGTAGACCAGTGGTCAGCAAACTTGGCTCTCCAGCTGTTCTCGGACTTCAGTTCCCAGAAGCTTTGATCAGCAGGAGTGCTGACTTGGGCTGCTGGGAATTGAAGTCCAAGAACACCTGGAGTGTCAAAGTTCACCATCATGGATCTAGACCAGTGTTTCCCAAATGCTGGTTTTTGGACTTCAATTCCAGAAGCCTAAGTCATTTCCCCAAAGCACTGATCAGCCAATGTACTGACTGAGGTTTCTGGGAATTGAAGTCCACTAGTGGGCTGTGTACCCCTTGTTGGGAACCACTGAATTTTAGACGAATGTTCTTCAAACTTGGGTCTCCAGATGCTCTTGGAGTTCCAATTCCCAGAAGCCCCAATCAGTAGGAGTGCAGACATGGGCTTCTGGAAGTTGAAGTCAAAGAACACCTGAAGAGCCAAGATTCACCATAACTGATCTAGACCAAGGTTTCTCAGCTCTGACACTCCACCAGTTCTTGGACTTCAACTCCCAGAAGCCCCCAATCGGCAGGAGTGTTGACTTGGGGCTTCTGGGAACTGAAGTCCAAGAACAGATGGAGAGTCAAAGTTGGCCATCGCTATTTTAGGATATCTCAAGACCCAATGATTTTGGGGTGGGTGGGTTGGGGGTCCTGTAATGCTTAAACTTTATTTATTTCCCCCCTCTCTGCCAACCGCAGGATGAGAACAGAAGGCCTTCAAGCAAGAAGCCCCTGTAGAGCTGGGATCTGACCAAATCCATAAGGAATTCTACCAAAGAAACACTCGTTTTCCATTCCATTTGAGGGGCGGTTTCGAGTCTTCCCCTACTCTCCAGTATTGCCCGATTAATTTTTATTATTATCAGTTTTTACTAACACTTCACTAGCCATTCCATATCGAAGGATAAGGGAGAACGGACCCATATTCGCCCTCTCCCGCTGACCCCTTCTACACCCACACAACGCACGTTTGTTCTTCCATTAAGACCTTAGTCTAGAGGGGACTGCAGTGCTGCAAGTAGTTAAGACACTGGACTTGAAAGACTGGAAGGCCGGAGTTTGGGACCCGAGTACTGTACGACAGCGAGCAGCTGCAGCTTAGCAGTAAGGAGTGTTCTTTCTTCCATTGAGACTGTAGTCTAGAGCAGGGTACTCTCAATCTAAGGCCTGTGGGCCGGATCCAGCCCACAGTACCATTTCATGTGCCCCCACCCACCCAAAGAAACACAATGGCCACCCCTTTGAAGCTGTTGGGGCAAAGTGGCCACTCCCATTGTGGAGGCAGGGCAAAAGGGCCGTCCGGCCCTCAAAGCTGAGAGCATGGCCCGGACCCCAGCTTGATGTTTGGGAACCCCTGGTCTAGCAGTTCTCAACCTTGTTTAAGCCGGGGGCCATTGAGTCACGTTCCCTCAGACAGCTTGGGGTGGCCGGACGGCCATTTTGCCCTTCCTCCACCACATGGCAATTCCTGGTGTGGTGGAGCTGGTAGTGGGCCACATCCAGCCCATAGGCCGAGAATCCCTGGTCTAGAGTGAGGTCAACCGATCAGTATGTTCACTTCCGTGGGACCAGCGCCTACCATCGGGTTGGCTTGCCTCAATGAGGACTAGCAACATCACCATTTCCACAGACTGGAACCCAGGACTATTATTTTGCACTTTTCAGGGACGGACGGACTCTCGGATTCATTAACCCTGTCGCTCTTATTAATTCCCACCCACACTTTTATCACCGCACAGAGCAAAATCCTTCATTTCTTGCTCTTAAAAGGCAAGCCGCACGAAGGAGGGCATTTTGTTATCGAGTCACCAATTGTGTCCTTATTGAATAAAAGCACCGTTAAGACTTAATTTGCCTCTTGTCAAAGGGAGACTCAAGCTGGAGGCTTGGACACGAAAAGCAAGCTTCAAACACGGGTGGAAGGAGGGCTCCGACCTAAGGCCTGCGGCCCAGATCCGGCCCACGGCACCATTCCATGTTCCCTCCCCACCCAGGGCATTTGAGAAATGAATAAATTTGCTATACAAATTGAATAAATAAACAGGCCAACCCTTTGAAGCTGTTGAGACACAATGCCCCCCCCCCCGGGTGCAGGCAGGGCAAAATGGTCATCCGGCCCTCGAAGCTGACAGAGAGAGCGTGACCCGGGCCCTGGCTTGAAAACGCCTGCTATATTGGTATCCCAATGGGGCAATTTCATCCGGGTGGCGGTGACTCAGTGGTTAAGAAGCTTGCCTTGCTAGGTGGAAGTCCAGCAAGTCAGCAGTTCAAGACCTGGGCACGACATGACGGTCTGAACGCCTGTCTCTGGCCCAGCACCTGCCAGCCTAGCAGTTCAAAAGCAAGAAATTGCAAGTAGATAAATAGGGACCACTTCAGTGGGAAGGTCAACAGTGTTCCATGTGTCTAGTCATGCCTGCCACGTGACCATAGAAACATCGGCAGAAGCAGATGGCGCTGACTCTTCGGCTTTGAAACAGAGATGAGCACTGGACCACAGTGTCGGATACGACTGGCTTTCGAGCAAGGGAAAACTTTACCTTTAGAACGGGGGAAAATAAGCAAAGCAAACTGCAAATATAAGACGTTCCATTTGGCCACATACAGTTGTTCTATACAATCTTTGTTCTTGGCAACAAGCATCATGCGCGCGAGCACACACACACACGGAGTTTAAAGAGGAAGAAACCAACATGCCCACTTTATTGGTTTCACAACTGGTTTCTCCCCTCTCTTCAACCGGGGTTTATATAAAAGTTGTGCAGATATTCAGGTCTCTCCTGAAAAAAGAAATTGAAAAATCGAATTAGATACCACAGCACGGTTTGCCTGCTGGGAATAACCCATGTGATTTACATGCTCTCTAGTGTGCCGATTCCAAATCCAAACTCAGAATTTGCCCATCACATAAAGATCTTAAGGCCTGCTAGAGGTGCTCAAATGGTCGGTCATTGGGTCATGTATTTTTACATGGGAACATTAGAACAGCTGCAGTTTCCACCAGGCCAGCTGCCACCTCTGCTGAATCACGTCCCCCGGTAGCGTGCATGTTCCAGCAGCAGCCGGGCAAGTCAGTGAGCTGACGTCAGAAATAGGTCTATAAGGCAAGACGGACCAAGGGCTTGTCTCTAGTATGAAACCATCTTATTGGAAAGTACAGCTAGGCCAGAGTGAGTCTGTTTTGAGCTAAAGAGGAGTAGGTGCACTGGTGTTAATAAACCAGACAATTGTTGCTACCTTTGTGGCAAATCTACCCCACGTGATCAATGCAAGAACCTAAACAAGAGGGTGAGATTTGCTAACTTAAGATCTTGACATCCATCAGACTTCAGATTTGGATTCAGCACACTTAATTTAGTATAGACACATGGATTAGGCCAGGGATTCTCAACCTGCGGCCTGTGAGCCGGATGCGTGCCAGGCACCATTTCATGTCCCCCTCCCATCACACCAGGAAGTTTCATGTGGTAGAGGGGCAAAATGGCCGTCCAGCCCCCAAAGCTGTCTGAGGGAGCATGACCCGGCCCCCGGCTTAAAAAGCTTGAGAACTCCCGGATTAGACCCAAGTAGCAGAGAAATCAACATGTTGTACTGTAATGTATTGTTTGTAAGCCACCCTGAGTTGCTACGTAATATAAACTTGAACTAATGAATAAATAATAGTAATTATTTTTTGTGATAGTGTATTAGCATATTATTAGGTCACATCCCCAAGTCAGAACAAGCATAATAGCTACTAAAGGCAGGAATTCATCTATTTCACATGCTTATTTTCTTCACACTTATATGTGGATTTGTGTATGTGAATAAAGGCACAATCATGTCTAAATATATGTATTGTCCAGATGTTAAACCAATTTTTCCCACTCTGGCACATCTGAGTTGTCGTGTGTATACTTTGTGCGAAGCCCAAGCCGACAGAACTTTTGGAGACGTCGGGCGATACCCAGGATGTGCTTGACAAGGAGACAGAAACTTTGACCCGCACTTACTTCGTGGCCTGCCGTGGCCAAGAGGCGGGCTCAGCGCAGCCGCCGGGCCTCCCGTTCGGACTCCAGCAACGTCAGGACGTCCCCTTCTCGGACGGGCCCTTTGACGTTCCGGATGATGGAGCGGCTGGTGTCATCCATGAACTCCACCCGGACCTGCGCGGAAGAGAAAGGAGATTCAAAAGGTAGAATCTGGAAAATCCTGGCCTGGCAATTTCTAGGATTGGAAAACACCAAACGGCAGGAAATTGGGCCAGAAAGATTCTAGTCCTCATTGCAGATGCAATCACAAAGGTTAGCAAGAATACCTCGGATCGTGGCTAAAGTACTCACTTTCTCCACCAGCCTGTATTCTGTAAGTGATGGCCAACCTTGGCACTCCAGATGTTCTTGGGCTTCTGGGAATTGAAGTACAAGAACACCTGGAGTGCCAAGGTTCACCAACACTGTCTTATAGGCTGCCTTCTGTACATGCTCCAATTTTCTTTCCTCCCTGATGTGGATTAAAGGTCCAGACCATTGCTAGCTAACCTTGGCACTCCAGATGTTTTGAGCTTCCAGAAGCCCTTGATCAGCAGACGGGTTGAACTGAGGGTTTTTTAAAAACTTAAATACAGTATTTATTTATTTATTTAGACTTTTATTGCCGCCCCCTTGCTGAGACGACTTACAGTCTAACTCTAACCGGAGCATCAACAGAAACTTTCAGAGTCAATATGGTTTAGTGGTTAAAGGTTTCCCTTGCTCGAAAGCCAGCCATATCCGACTCTAGGGTTCAGTGCTCATCTTTGTTTCAAAGCCGAAGAGCCAGCGCTGCCTGCTTCTGCAGACGTTCCCCTTGGTCATGTGGCAGGCATGACTAGACACCGGAATGCACGGAACGCTGTTTACCTTTCCCACCGAAGGTGTCCCTATTTGTCTACATGCAGGTTCTTCAATTTGTCAACTTGCAATATAAATATGAATAAATAAATAAATAATAAATAAATAATTTCTTGCTTTCGAACTGCTAGGCTGGCAGAAGCTGGGACAGAGATGGGAATTCGAACTCCTGACCTGCTGTCTTCCAGTCAGCGTCTCAAGTCACTGGAGCCACTGGTCTTACCCAATAAGAATACTAAAACAGAAAAGCATCCTCACAACAACAATTAAATAACAAAAAACAATTAATTAAAATCAATTAAAAGCATGAATTGAATGGCAACAAATGTCAGGGGGTGGATATTTCAGGGGTGTGTGCGCAATTTATTTATTTATTTGCCCTTTATTTGCTATTTATTTTTCTGATTTATATTGCCGCCCAACTCCAAAGGCTCACAGAAAACAAAAACAATCACGTTTTTTTTAAATTTAATTTTTTGTTGTTGTTCAGTCGCACAGTTGACTCCAACCCTCTGCGACCCCATGCACTCCTGTCCTCCACCATCCCCCTCAACTCGCCTAGCTCTGTGTCCATTGCCTCCACAATACCATCTAGCCATCTAATCTTGGGCCGTCCCCTTCTTCTTTTGCCCTCGACCCTTCCAAGCATCAAGGCTTTCTCAAGCGAATCCTCTCTTCTCATTTGATGTCCAAAGTATTTTAGCTTCATCTTTATTATTTGACCTTCTAAGGAGCAGTCAGGGGTGATTTCTTCTAAGATTGACCTATTTGTTCTCCTCGCTGTCCAGGGGACTCTCAAAACTCTCCTCCAACACCACATCTCAAAGGCATCTATTCTTCTGCGCTCAGCTTTCCTAATAGTCCAGCTCTCACAACCATACATTGCCACAGGGAATACCACTGCTTTGACTATGAGAATTTTTGTTTGCAATGTGATGTCTCTGCTTTTCACTATGCTCCCCAGGTTTCTCATCGCTTGCCTCCCAAGAATCACTCGCCTTTTTATTTCATCACTGCAATCCCCATCTGCAGTGAGCTTAGATCCTAGGAAAGTAAAATCTGTCACTGCTTCTACTTCTTCCCCATCTATTTTCCAGGGACTGATAGGGCCTGTTGCCATTATCTTGGTTTTCTTGATGTTGAGTCTCAAGCCAGCTTTTGCACTTTCTTCTTTCAACCTAATCAGGAGCTTCTTTAGGTCCTCCTCACTTTCTGCCATTAGGGTGGTATCATCTGCATATCTCAAATTGTTGATGTTTCTTCCATGGTAAGCCCACAGGGGAAGCCTCTAAGCATGCACAGAGGGTAGCCACAGCCAAAGAGGGAGAAGGGACGGCCTGCCCCCCCCCCAAAAAAAAATCCTCGCCTCTCTCCCAGCCTGGTAGAAGAGACAGGTGGGCGTCAGAGGCTACAAAGAGGTCCAGACACACCGCTCTTGAGCATGGGCAGAGTGCAAGAGATCCTATTGCTGGAGGGCGGTTCCTGAACATGCACAGAATGCCTAGAGACACACACCCGTCCCTTACCTGGGTACATTGGCCCTGGGATCCGGTCCGGCCCAGCACTTTGGTCACCCGGGCCAGCTTGATGGGCTGCACGCGGCTCGTGTCCATGGCGGCGGCGGGAAGAGGAAGAAGAACGTCACGTGCTCCGGAGGGGCTATTTATAAGGCCCTGGGAAAGCCACGCCCCCGTCACGTAACTCACTCTCGCGAGACCTGCGGCTCCTCTGTACCTCCCGAATTCTCGCGAGCTTTAGGAAGCCCCGTCCACTTTGCCACCCAGGCTTACCTTTCTCCCGGCACCCTTTGCGCCACGCCCCGGCTTTCCCTTTTTCCCGGCGAGCCCCGCGCGGCGAGGGTGACGTCACTGACTCCGCCCCCCTCCCCTGTCGCGCCCTTGACAACCAGAGGGAGGGCCAAGATGGCGACGGCCACCCGCTTCATCCAGAGGCTGCGCAACTTTCTAGCTGGGGTGAGGAGCAGGAGGGGGAGGAAGAAGACAGGGCAACCCTCCTTGCTGAGGAGAGGCCGGGGCCACGCTTCTGGGGAGAGGGTGGGGTTTTTTTGGACTACAAGTCCCATCTTCCCCCAGCTGAAGCAATGGAGCATGGGACTTGTTGTCCCTTTTAAAAAAAACCACCCTATAATGCCTCTCTCTCTCTCTCTCTGCCTTGATGTGCTTCCAAACTTGGAATTTCATTATTATTGGGTTTTACTGGGGGTAGTTTTCTTTTAATTAATGCAGTAGTTTAATTGCCTTATTCTTTTTAGAATAAAAAGTCTTTTCAAATAGTGTTGTAAGCCACCTTTGTTGGCTTGCAACACTATTAAATAGCGTTGTTTGCAACACTATTGCTTACGACACTATTTAATAGTATTTAATACTGTTCAACACTATTTAATAATGTTGCTTACAACACTTTATGGCTTACAACACTAATAGTTAATACTATTTAATAGTGTTCAACACTATTAAATAGTGATGTTTACAACACTATTTGTGGCTTACAACACTATTTAATATTAATAGTGTTGCAAGCCATAGGGACTGCAGTGGTTCAAGTGGTTAAGATACTGAACTTGCTGAGTCAAAGGTCAGAGTTTGATCCCCGGGTACTGCATGACGGAGTGAGCTTCTGTCCCAGCTCCTGCCAGTCTAGCAAGAAACTGAAGGTACTGTAGATAAACAGGGACCACTTTGTTAGGAAACAGCGTACTGTGTGTTGAGGCGTGCCTGCCACATGTCCATGGAAAACGTCTGCAAACACGTCTATTTATTTAGTTCTCATTTATTGCTGGCTCTTTGGCAATAAGCAGAGATGAGGACTCAACCCTAGAGTCAGATACGGGTGGCTTTCTGAGCAAGGGCGACCTTGACCTTTAAGTCACTTTTGGACTGTGGTTACCAGGCAGGAGGAGAGGAGGCGGGGTGTAGAAAAAGGGGTAAAAGCAGGGCTGATTAAATGGAATTGGAAGAACTGCTCCAGCGACATGTCATAGATCAGTGATGGCCAACCTTGGCACTCCAGCTCTTGAACTTCAATTCCCAGAAGCCCAGGTCTCCGAATCCACACATTTGTGTGGATTCACAGGGACATGAGCTTTTGGGAATTGAAGTCCAAGAACACCTGGAGTGCCAAGGTTGGCCATCATGGGAACAGATCATTGTTATTAAGAACAGAGTAAAAGTCAGTCATAAATTACCAAAAAAAAAAAAAAAAAAGCCTGTTTTAAGAGCAGGTCCAAATATTATGTCTTTCTTTCTCTCCCCGGACTCGAACAGCGAAACCTCCAGGCTAAGCTGCAGCTGCGCTACACTGAGATTTCCAAGAGGTAAATCGTACCACTGCCCAACGTTATAATGCAGGGGTGCCCAAACTTTTCAGGCTGCAGGCCGGTTGCGTGGTTCAGTGGGCCGGTTGTGTAGTTCTTCCCACCAGAAGTGGAACTAAAACGCACCTTGGCATCTGTTTTGAAACAGGATGAGATAGATTTTAGGCTGCCATTTCCTCTGCTTTAACCAGAGATGCCCAAACTATGGCCTGCTGGCTGGATCTGGGCCCTGACATCACTTCATCTGGCCCACGCCACCCTTGTAGCTCCCAGAAGTGGAAGTAAATTTTATTTATTTATTTGTTCCCACTTGTATGCCGCCCTATTTGCAGAGCATCTCGGGGCAGCTAACATGGTATCGCAGAACACAGAACATCAAAAGCACAATAAATCCCAATAAATAAATCCAAACAATAAAACAACGAACAATCCAGTAACTGGTGCATTTTGCTTCTGCTTCCGGGAGCGACAAGGGTGGTGCAGGCTGGATGATGTGACGCCACAGGCCTGATCCAGCCAACAGGCTGTAGTTTTGGCACACCTGTTATAATGCGATCATCGTACTGTGTATTTAACTAGGTGCATGACATAGCTGCGGTGAGAAGGAAGAAGGCAGGCAACCCTCCTGGCTGTGGAGAGGCTGGGGCAGTGCTTCTGGGGAGAGGTTTTTTTTTGTACTACAAGTCCCATGTTACCTTGACTGGAGCATGGGACTTGTCATCATCCCATATGCTCATCCTGCTGGGTAGTTAATTAGGTGCGTGACCTTGGGCTTGGGATAGCTGGTTCCTCTGCGTAGCCAGTCTGCCTGGCTCAACCTGTTGTCATGAAGATAACAGAGGAGGAAGAGAACAATATCGGAGGGAAAATAGGCTAGAAAGGCAAAAAGCAAACCACGAGTAAATTTAAAATGCATCACTTTGATAAAAGTGATCTTAGAGCACTCTCAAGGGCCTCCTCCAGCCCCACAGTTCAAAGGCGTCTATTCTTCTGCGCTCAGCCTTCCTTAGGGTCCAGCTCTCACAGCCTTACCTTACTCCTGGGAAGACCAATTGCTTTAACTCGCCAGACTTTTATTGGCAGGGAGATATCTCTACTTGCTGCCTAGGTTCCTCATAGCTTGCGTAGTTTGGTTTCTCTGCCTTTCCCTCCAAAGACCGACCCGGTTCCTTGTTCTTTAGGACTCAGCCTCCTCCGGACCTTCCGACCGGCCCAAGCCATAAACTTGCCAGCAATTATTACTGCACACGAGACGGCCGCCGCCTTTCTTTGCCTCCCACCATCGTTGCATCCCCACAGAAGATTTTGGCCGCTGGAATGGGAGCTGACAGGTACATCGGGGAGATGCCTCTATGTGTATATGCGGGTATTATTGCTGCCTCTCAAACTACTTTTAAAGTTTTACCAGGCTTGATATCTAGGCCAAGGGTGAGAAATAGGCCCTTTCCGTGTTTCCTTGACTGATAACTCCCTTCATCTCTAGCCAACCCAGTCAAGTGTATGGGATTAAAAGCTAAAATCCACAACATATCTGGAAGGTCACACGCTCCCCAGTCTGATCTGACTAGTTTTAGCTACAAAGAGACTGCGGTGGCTCAGTGGTTAAGAAGCTCGCCTTGTTAGCTGGAAGGCCAGCACGTCGGCAGTTCGAGACCTGGGTACATGACAGATTGAGCACCCATCTCTCCCAGCTCTTGGGGACATGAAAGGAGCCTCATTTGGGCGTTTCCTCAGCAGATTTTCTCCCACAAAAGTCCTTTCAACCCAGAATAATTTCTGACACAAAATTATTATTAGTTACAAAGTTTGCCTGCCCTTGTTCCAAAGGCAAATGTTTTAATTTCCCTCTAAAGTAAACAGTGCTTCTAAGGCAGCGATGGCCAACCTTGGCACTCCAGATGTTCTTGGACTTCAATTCCCAGATGCCACTGATCAGCAGGAGTGCGGACCTGAGCTTCTGGGAATTGAAGTCCAATAACACCTGGAGTGCCAAGGTTCACTATTATGGTTCTAGGATATCTTGAGGTTGTTATTGTGCATTGAGTTGCTTTGTGTGTGAGAGATGGTCTCACTTTCAAATCTTTCTGACCCCAGCCCAGACTCTTCCGTAGCAGGCGTGGAGAAGAAACCAGTAACCCCGGGCCCTCAGCCTCGGAAGTGGGAACTCTCCAAAGATGAGCCATATTTGTGAATCAGCCGTGAAGGTTTGTAGCCGAGGTTTATACAAAGGCAGCCCGGTTAGAGCTGTTCTGGCAGAAAGGGAATGGCATTGCCCTTGAATACTCCCCTTGTCGATGTTTAACTTGCTCAATAAACTTGATCCCTCTCTTATTTCGAATGGTTGTAAAGAGCTTTTCTTTCTGTCTGTCTTTAATCTCTATGTTGTGTGTGTGTGTGTGGGGGGAATTGGGTGGCCTCTGGGCAGGGAGTGGCAAAATTGGGTGGCCACACCCACCTCCCTGCCCTATCAGGTTTTGTCCTTGCAAGTGGTTCGTCTCCCTTGCTCAAAAGCCAGTCATATCCAACTCTAGGGTGCAGTGTTCATCTCCATGTACACCCAGTGCTGCCTGTGCTTGCGGATACATGGCCATATGGTAGGCATGACTAGATCGCCCACAGCGTAGGCTCCAACCATGACATAGGCTCCGCTCACAGAGCCTTGTGAAACTTATTGGAACATTCCAAATAAACTACTGTAAAGGTAAAGGTTTCCCTTGCAGGCTCGAAAGCCAGCTGTATCCGACTCTATGGTTCAGTGCTCATCTCTGTCTCAAAGCCGAAGAGCCAGCGTTGCCTGCTTCTGCAGACGTTTCCGTGGTCATGTGGCAGGTATGACTAGACACCGGAGCGCGCAGAACATTGTTGACCTTTCCCAAAGAAATGGTCCCTATTTATCGACTTGCAATTTCTTGCTTTCGAACTGCTAGGTTGGATTTCTAATTTTATATTTCGTAAAATTTGACGCTTGAAGCACATGTTGGAGGGGAGGGGTTCTGCGCATGCGCTTTGGGGCGCTGGTCTAGCCCTAGGCAAGAGCGAGTAACCTGGGAGAACTCCGCAGAGGGCACGGTGGGGTTTCTAATAGCGGGCTGCGCATGCGTCGTTCGGGAATGGAAGGCCGGGAGGGCATAGCGTCCAATGAGGTCTCACCTCGCACGCCTGCGCAGATGGCATTCCCTTGACGCAGGCGCAGTGGGAACCCGGCGAAGCGCAAGCAGTGACAGGGGTCAGTCAGAGCGGCGGCGGCGGCATGGCGCGCTTCTTTGTCCTGTCCTTGGTCCTGACAGTCGCCGGGCGCCTCCGGGCCAGGCATGCCGGTGAGTTCCGGGGGTGAATGAAGAGGTGGGTGGGTGGGAAGCCCCATAGGAAGGGGGGGGGACGACGAACCTGATGCAACAGCGCTCCTCCGCACGTGGGTTCATTCAAGCCCTTGCCGCGTCGCTCATTGGTCAAGCCCTCTTGCCAGACTCCGCCCTCCGGCGGCGGCGATTGGCCGAGCCTTTCCGCGCGCGCCTCGCCCCTCCCCGCTGGTGCTGGTCTTATCGGTCTACCTGGTTGCCAGGGAGACGAGGCCTGCTAAATTTAGGACCACTGAGTTATGCTGAAATTATAATAATTATCGTTATTCTATATATATAATATATTACTATTATTATATATATTAATAATAATAGTAATAATAATATTAGGGCCATGGATGGACCCTTGTGTTTTGGTGAAATTACAATTATCATAATAATTGTATTATTATTATTATTTAATTTATTTCTTTATTTATATTTTAATTAGACTTAGACACCCCACCCATCTATATCAATAAGGCAAGTTTGATAGGTTTTGTAAATGTATGTTTGCATTTCACCGTTAGTTAGCGGTGCTTATTCATCCTAGGTAAAGGGGAAAGGTCACCCTTGTTCGAAAGCCAGTCGTACCCGATTCTAGTCCAATGAAGACACGTTGTTCAGAAAAAATGATGAAGATTTATTGATCAGGTTCATAAAGCATAAAAGTCAGTAGCACAGGTCAGTCCAATAAAGTCCACAGGCAAATCTAGGTAACCATTTTTAAGGAGCAAAAATGCTTAGCTCCTAGGCTAAAGAATGCTAGCCCATTGAGATCCAGAAACAAAAGCTCTCTAATCAAAAACAGGTCTTAATCCACCAAGAATCAGAGACGAACTCCTTCTTCTCTCCAAAATGGAGAATTTCCAGTCAGGTGGGACTGCTTCAGCCAATCAGGTATCAGCAAGCAACAGAGAATAACTTTCTCAAAACAATAGTTGTTTACACACGTGCACGCAGAGTTTTCTGGGACTAGTCATAACATGGCTCTGCTAAAGAGATAAGACGGGTACACTGACACTAAAAACATGGTGTTACCCAGCCTTGAGGCTCAGAGAGAGAGAAATGGATTTTTCTGAGGCCTATTTGAAAATTGGCAATTTCAAGCCTTAGGAAATAGGTTCATTTCCTGACACGCCCTCCTTTCTGGAAAGGCAAACCGGGGGTTTGACTTTACCAAAAGGCATTGTTTACTAATGTGAGCAAAGCAATTGAGCAAACAAGCTATCCCTTATATATGTAGGATATCAAGCATTAAAGCTTCTTCCAGTTTTAGTTACTGGAGGTACACGTTACATAAGTTACATTCTGCATTGCAAGCAAACTCAGGTATAAAACCTTGCTGGAACAAAAGACTTGGGCATTTTCAGGTACCA
Source organism: Furcifer pardalis (assembly GCA_030440675.1). NCBI lineage: Eukaryota > Metazoa > Chordata > Lepidosauria > Squamata > Chamaeleonidae > Furcifer > Furcifer pardalis. The sequence goes on from CP126898.1 coordinate 44,355,883, forward strand.
AAGGTTTTCCCTTTCCAAAACTGATGAGTGTCAGAAGTCTTTTGACTTGTTAAAAGAGAAGTTGGTTTCATACCCTATTCTCAGACCACCACAATTTGACAAAGCGTTCATTTTGAAAACAGATGCCAGTAATTATGGTCTTGGCGCGTGTCTCCTCCAAAAAGATGAAGAAGGAAACATGCATCCCATCTCATATTTCAGCAGAAAGCTGCTTCCCCGAGAGCGTAATTACTCCATAGTGGAAAAGGAGTGCTTGGCCATAATATGGGCAGTAAACAAGCTCAGGCCATTTTTGTGGGGAAGAGAATTCCAGTTACTCACTGACCATAATGCATTGAAGTTCCTGAACAAGATGAAGAGTTCAAACCAAAGACTCTTGAGATGGGCTTTGTTGTTACAGGATTACCAATTTTCCATACAACACATCAAAGGGACTCAGAATGTACATGCAGATTCCCTTAGTAGAATGTTTCCTGAAACTGATGATGGGAAAAATGAAACTGATGTACCTGTTACATGATTTGTTTTAGCCAGAGTGTAAAGGTGTGTGCGTAAACACCTGAGTTAGTATGCTTGCAATGCAGAATGTAACTTATGTAACGTGTACCTCCAGTAACTAAAACTGGAAGAAGCTTTAACGCTTGATATCCTACATATATAAGGGATAGCTTGTTTGCTCAATTGCTTTGCTCACATTAGTAAATAATGCCTTTTGGTAAAGTCAAACCCCCGGTTTGCCTTTCCAGAAAGGAGGGCGTGTCAGGAAATGAATCTATTTCCTAAGGCTTGAAATTGCCAATTTTCAAATAGGCCTCAGAAAAATCCATTTTTCTCTCTCTGAGCCTCAAGGCTGTGTAACAGCATGTTTTTCCACCATGTTTTTAGTGTCAGTGTACCCGTCTTATCTCTTTAGCAGAGCCATGTTATGACTAGTCCCAGAAAACTCTGCGTGCACGTGTGTAAACAACTATTGTTTTGAGAAAGTTATTCTCTGTTGCTTGCTGATACCTGATTGGCTGAAGCAGTCCCATCTGACTGCAAATTCTCCATTTTGGAGAGAAGAAAGAGTTCGTCTCTGATTCTTCATGGATTAAGACCTGTTTTTGATTAGAGAGCTTTTGTTTCTGCATCTCAATGGGCTAGAAATCTTTAGCCTAGGAGCTAAGCATTCTTGCTCCTTAAAAATGGTTACCTAGATTTGCCTGTGGACTTTATTGGACTGACCTGTGCTACTGACTTTTATGCTTTATGAACCTGATCAATAAATCTTCATCATTTTTCTGAACAACGTGTCTTCATTGGACTAAAAAAGGGTAAGAGCTGCCTTTCACACACACAAATCTTTGAACACGCTACCAAATAAAAACCCCTTAAGAGCTGATAAGCAGCTGAGAATTCTATCTCTGTTCTAATTAGCCGTCCAGCTCGCCCTGTGTAGGTTTGTTTTGGTTTCCAGGGGTTTTCCAGACGTGTGGGGGCCGGCTGGATCGTGACACTAGGGTTCGGTGCTCATCTCTGTTTCAAAACCGAAGAGCTTCTGCAGACGTTTCCATGGACATGTGGCAGACATGACTAGACAACCGGAGTTCACGGGACGCTGTTTACCTTTCTCACCCAAGTGGTCCCTGTTGATCTACTTGTGCTAGGTTGGCAGGAGCCAGGACAGAGGCAGGAGCTCATTCTGTCATGCAGTACTTGGGTCTTGAACTGCTGACCTTCCGCTTCCCAGTCAGTGTCTTAATCACTGTAGCCACTGCATTCCTTTTTAGTCATTATACTCATTTACTTTATACTTTTGTATACTTTTTATTCATTCATTTATTTAAATTTATATTGCCACCCCACTCCAAAGACTCCGGGCGGCTCCCACGAGATTTTGACCTCATCTTGTAAACCCACTCATATATAGTACAGTATATAGTACATATACAGTATAGCACTGTACAGTATATGAGTGTACTTTATACTCATTTAATAATCATTCAATAATGAACATTCATTGTTCATAATACTTAACTTCAAGAGAAATCACATTGTAACGTTGTTTAAGTTCCCTTCCTTTTTTGTCCACACTACAGTCTTACGAGATAGGCCCGTGATGGCGAAACTTGGCACTCCTGGTATTCTTGGACTTAAGTTCCCAGAAACCCAGGTCCCTGTGAATCCACATGAATGGCTTTACTGTGCAGTAAACCCATTGGTGTGGATTCACAGGGACTTGGGCTTCTGGAAATTGAAGTTCAAGAACACATGCAGTAAACCCATTGGTGTGGATTCACAGGGACTTGGGCTTCTGGGAATTGAAGTCCAAGAACACCTGGAGTGCCAAGGTTGGCCGAAACTGAGGTAAGCTATGTTGAGAAAGAAAGACACCTACGACAGTATCAAGAGTGTCTAAATCTGCTTGTTGACTCCAATTTGAATTAGACCCATTGAATCAACAGCACTTAGTTAATGTAAATCCCATTGATTGAGTGGGTTTACTCTGCCTAGTGTGAACAAACAAATTTTATCCCCAGGAGATCTTCACAAACATGAACAGGGCTGAGACTCATGTCCCGTCCAAATCCCCTTGACGTAATGAAATAGACATAAGACCTAGTAGAATTTTTGATGTTAATGAGAATAATCTCCTTTATTTTATTTTATTTTGGCATGCTAAGATGTAACTTTGGCATTGGATATAACCTGCGATCAACTGTGTTCTCATGACATTTACTTAAAAGTTCTTTTGGCCTTTGAACAGCTGAGTCCTTAGTTAAGCGAAGGCTCCAAAACGGACAGAATTATGTTAAATCCACCCAATTATGAGCCATATTATTAATCCATTTGGAAAATCCCATTAGGGAAGGGGGGAATACAGATTTTTTTTGTTCCAAATTCACATATGGGGGTTGTGATTTTTTGGTGGGTCCAAATTCAAAGGTGGTTTTAGGTTGCTTTGTGGTTAAGACGCTGAACTCAATGACTGGAAGGTCGGCGTTTGATTCCCGAGTACTGCAGGACAGAGTGAGCTCCTGTCTCTGTCCTAGCTCCTGCCAACCTATCAGTTTGAAAGACAGAAATTTGCCAGTAGATAAATAGGGACCATTTCAGTGGGAAGGTAAGCAGTGTTCCTTCCATGCACTTGGAAGCTGTAGTTGAGTTTGGGGATTCCACTCTTCTCTCGCATGTGCCGTCTCACTTTGGTCTTTTACCCCCACCCCCCCACGCAGAATCTTTCCATTGCACCATTGGGAACTTCCACTGCCGCGACGGAGACCTGGTGCCGCTCTGCTTGAGGTGCGACGGGACGCCGGACTGCCGGGACGGGAGCGACGAAAGCGGCTGCCGGGCTGGGCCGGTCTCGTGTGGGCCGCGCGGGCAGCAGTGCGCCGGCGGCGGCCCCTGCCTGCCGCTGGAACGGCTCTGCGACGGCCGCCCCGATTGCCCAGACGGTTCCGACGAATTGGCCGGCGGGTGCCAGTCTCCGGCCTTGCGGCCGTGCCGAAAAGAGGAATTCCGTTGCGCCCCGAAGGCCGATTGCTTCCCGGTCACGTGGGTGTGCGACGGACACCCGGACTGCCCGGACGGAAGGGACGAACGGGGGTGCACTTTGGATTCCTTGAGCACGGTGGAGACACCGACGACAGGCAGAACAGGTAGGACAGTGGACTGTTTTTGAAATGTAGGGCTGTAGGCAACAAATGACTTTTTAAAACGACTAATAGTATTGTGTGCGTGCGTGCGCGTGTATGCACAATTCAAACCCGGTCCTCCAGAATTGGGCAACAATTTTACTATACCCACTAGGCATGCCAAATTAGTCCAGATCAGTCCAAATATTCCGTTTAGAAATATTACCTAGTGGAAGTTCTTCAAATCTGTGATCCTGCTGTACTGGTGTTCAAAGTCCCTGAAGAATTCAGGATGCAGCTCTTGGTGGTATCCTCAATTTGTCATTCTGTTTGATTAGTCTTTACCTCTTTGCTTTGTGATCCTTTTTCCTTGTGACGTCTTGACCTCTGCATCTGGTGTATATACACCATGCCTGGAAGTTTTACTCCTTGTCTGAAGAAGTGGACTTGATCCATGATTCTCACAGTAAAAATATAGCAGTTAGTCTTCAAAGTGCTGCAGTGTTTTTGTTTATCATCATCATCATCATCATCTGTTTTCTGATATGCCTGAACCACAGACTTAACATGGCTGCTATTCCAGAAAACTCAGTGGTTCAGTTAGCAAAAAGAAGCAGCGTCCATCCCTAAAAGCTGACCCAATCCCTAAAAACCAAACAATGCAGAATGGAGATGATGCCTTTTATAGCAGGGGTCCCCAACCGAAGGCCTGCGGGCCAGATTCCCCTTTGAAGCTCTTGGGACAAAATGACCCACCACCACCACCACCCCGGTCACGCAGGCACGGCGAAACAGCCGCCTGGCCCTCGAAGCTGGCTGAGAGAGCACTGACCTGGCCCCCGGCTTGAAAAGCTTGGGTACCCCTGTTTTATAGGGTCACTTAAACATTAAAACAGTGCAAGCTCCCCCCCCCCCAGCCCCCAATATTTCATCCCAGTAGCTTCAGAATTGTCACATATAATCTGCTTTCCACCCCCTTTTGGCTTAGGAGCCTCCGTTGTCTACGCGAGTTTGCATCTCTGTGTGTTCGTATTTAAGACACTTCTATATATCTCATTTCTCTGCCTATATTTCTCTCTCCTCTTCTTTTCTCAGATAGCACAGAGAGCCCCAAAACAGTGACGAGGGAGCATTGGACGATCATCGGCCTCGTCGGTGAGTAAGGAAAAAAGTGAAAATTCCCAAAATTCCTGAGAAAGACGCATTGTTTTGCTTGCTTTACGAACGGTAAACTCGTCCTTGCTCAAAAGCCAGTCATATCCGACCCTAGGGTTCAGTGCTCATCTCCGTTGATAGCCAGAGAGCCAGCACTGTCTGTGTTCGCCGGCATTTCCATTGACGTCCATGTGGTAGGCGTCCATGGAACCCTGTTTACCTTCCCGCCGAAGTGGTCCCTGCTTATTTACCTGCAGTGCCTTGCTTTCGAACGGCTTCCTTTGCAATCCCCGCTAGGTTGGCAGAAGCTGGGTCAGAGACGAAAGCTCACTTGGGTCTTGAACCCCGGCACGTTCAGCGTCTTAACCACTTGAGCCACCACAGTAAAGGTTTCCGTTGCTCGAAAGCCAGTCGTATCCGACTCCAGGGTTCAGTTCTCCTCTCTGTTTCAAAATGGAAGAGCCAGCGCTGTCGGCGTCTGCAGACAGTTTCCGTGGTCATGTGGCAGGCATGCCTAGACAACACAGAATGCTGTTTACCTTCCCACCGAAGGGGTCCCTATTTATTGACTTGCAATTTCTTGGTTGGCAGGAGCTGGGGCAGATATATGGTAAAATCCTTCTCTCTCTTCCCCCCTGGCTCATTTGGCCCTTAGCTCTTGCGGCTGTCCTTGCCTCCGGCGTGGCGGTGGCAGTATGGATCCGCCCCAGAGTCAAACCTCTCCTCGATAAAGCTTCGGAGCGGCTGGTGGCGACAGAGCAGCTGTGAGGGTTTCTCTCCCTGCGAGGTAGGCTTGGATTCTGCGGTTTCTTTATTTCTCTCTTTCACTGGTCGTGTGTCTTTAGACCCCCCCCCCATCCTCATCTTCCTCCTCTCTGTTACAGGAATTCTCCTCTGTCCCCCTCCGTTGTCCAACCCACCCACGACCCCAAGTGGCCTCAAGTTCCCAAGACCCTTGCCCAAAGGCCATGGGGGACCCCCCGGCAGGACGGCGGTTTTGCCGGGTAGGCTCGAAGGGTTTCCTCGCTGAACAGGGGTTGTCTTTGCACCGTCAGGGTTGCCGAAGCTGTCGCCTTTTCTGGACCGGATTTGGTGGATCTTTTTTGGGTGTGTGGAAACTCCACTGTCTGGGTTGAGGGACGTCCCCTCCGGATGTTGTCAGAACACAACACCCATCTCCCCCCCCCCCAACCGGTGGAAATTGTAGTCCAGCGGGCTGGTCTCTGCCTCGCCGCTCCGGAACCCATTTCCAGAACACCCCTGCTTTGCTCGAGAAAGGATGGTACGCTTCAAACTTGTCCGCGCTCTCACCTGGCCAGCCAAGAGGGTCCCTATCCTGTTAGTCAACTTCCATTTCCCTGTCTACGTCACTCCACTTGTGGCCCTCGTTTTGGGTCATTTTACATTTCACTTCCGGGTTTTTCCTAGCATTTCACAGGACCGATAGGCGTTTGGAAAGATTTATTTTCTCCCTGAGCGGAGCTAAAACCTCCAGTCCTACATACTGGCCGGCCCGCCGGCTTTAGGGCAATGCAGATTGTGGTGCGGCTCCAAAAATATGACATTTCCAAGTTGCGGGCCAGATTTCTGTCATAACTCTGAGTCTCCGTAGGCTTCCCCTTGCTCAGCGGCCATGATGGGCGTCTAAGGAACAACGGGCATCTATCTGACATATTTATTGTTTTCTTTCTGCACTGAGCCCTCCCGGTTGTCAACATTTACTAGCCGACGGCCGCTCGGCTTCAACGCTGTGCCTTGTGGATCTGATGACTTGAAATAAACTGAGCTTAATATTGTATGAGGAAAAAAATGCACATATAAAGTTGCCTTGACTCCCCATCTCTGAACATGTGAATTTATTTTATTTTTTCGCATTTATATGCCGCTGTACTCGCACAGCGACTCATTATGTGATAGAACAACATTAAAAACACGTCAATCCTGGTCCTTTAATGGTCGTCTAGCGTTGGGTGGTTGAGGCAAACGCCCGCGGCTCTCAAACCAAAACAGCCACGTTTTAAAGCTCTTCGAAACAAAATGATACCGTATATACTTGAGTATAAGTTGGGTTTTTCAGCCCCCAAAATGAGGTCCAAAAATGTGACTCGACTTATACTCGACTATAAGTCATCCCGAATATAAGTCGAGGTACCTAATTTGGACCTCTAAAACTAGGAAAATAGATTGACCCGAGTATAAGTTGGGGTGGAAAATGCAGCACCTGCTAGTGAGTTTCAATAATTAAAATACATGAAAATATGGTAAAAATTAATTAATTTAGACATTTGTGTGTGTTATTTTTAATGTATATAAGTATAAGTTTAGTTTTTTAGCCCCCAAAATGAGGTCCAAAAATGTGACTCGGCTTATACTCGTGTCAACGTAAACACTCAAAAACAAACCCACACAAATTTATTTATTTAGATTTATTATCCCGCCCCAGTCAGGTGAACCCGACTCTAGGCAGATAAATTAATTTTAATTTAAAATATTTCAAATTAATTAAATTAAAATGTCTAAATTAATTAATTTTACCATATTTTCATGTAGTTTAATTACTGAAACTCACTGACAGCTGCTGCATTTTCTACCCCCGACTTCTACTCAGATCAATCTATTTTCCTAGTTTTAAAGGTCCAAATTAGGTACCTCGACTTAAAATCGAGTATATACGGTAATAGCTTTTTATAATAATAATAACTTTTTCAAACCCAATCTGCTTTTCACCCCTTTTTGCCTTATGAGCCTCAGTTGTCTACATGACTTTGTATCATTGTGTAATGGGGTGCCCAAACTACGGCCTGTGGGCCAGACCTGGCCTCAGGTGCCAATCCACCACCACCCTGCCACCCTTGTCGCTCTGTTCGTTCACGTTTTCTGCTTCCAAGGACGACAGGGGTTGGATGAATTGGTGTCAGGGGCCGGATCTGGCCCACAGGCCATAGCTTGGGCACCCCCTGTTGTATAATAATAATTTCGTGTCGGAAATTATTCTGGGTTGAAAGGATTTTTTTGCGCGAGAAACTCCGTTCAGGGAACGCCCAAATAAGGCTCCTTTCACGTCCCCAAGAGATGGGCGCTCAGTCTGTCGTGCAGTACCTGGGTCTTGAACTGCCGACTTGCCGGCCTTCCAGGTAACAAGGTGAGCTTCTTAACCACTGATCCACCGCAGCCCCATAAAGGGCATTAATTAACCAAGAGCTCTGGATGAACCCACGGGGGTTTACTGTATTTCTGCACGGCAGAACTCAGGTCCGTCCCCGCAGACGGCCCACCTGGCCCCGAGGTCTCCCATCGCCCACCCTGTTCTCTGGAGAAGACACTGGAACTGGGAGGTGAAAGAAGCAGGTGTGTGTGTGTGTCAAGAAGATCAAGCTGGGGGAGGTCTTGGTCTCTACAAATAGCTCCTCTCCTTCTAAGGTTAACCCCATAATCTTATTAATGCCTTAAGACGCTTGAGCCCGGCACGGCTTTCCAGATCACATCCGATGCCGCCCTTAGGAGGAGCAGCCGACGGCGGCTTTTAGCTGAGGTTTGGCCGGGTTGGCAGGGCACGGATCCCGGCCGTGCAGGGCCCGTAGACTTCGAACCGAGCCTGGTCGCCGCTGACAATGCCGACGCCCCAGCAGCTGCAGCACCCCAGCTCTACCAGCACCCGAGGGGGTGGACAGACCATGCGGCGGCCCGTGCGGCGGGCGAGCCTGTCGGCCAACCTGAAGATCGGGGACTGCCCGCGATGCTTCTTCACCCCCGAGGAGGAAGCAGCCTTTATCCCCTTTGCCCAGGAGAAGCTGGTGAAGCGGTGGGGCTCGCTGCACAACGTGGCCGACAGGGGCCAGGAGCGGCCCGCTGGCAGCCGGGCCCGGCGGAACCGCCACGTCCTCAACCTCAACGTGGGAGGGAAGTGCTTCCAGATACCGAGCCGGCTGGCGGCCCGGTACCCGACCACCCGGGTGGGACGGCTGGCTTTGTGTGCCGACCCGGCGGGGAGGCTGGCCCTGTGTGATGACTACTCAGTGCCGCGGAATGAGTACTTCTTCGACCGCGACCCGCTGATCTTCCACTACATCTTCCACTTCTACCGCAGCGGGGTGATGTGGGTGACGGAGGAGCTGTGCCCATCCAACTTTGTGGAGGAGATCGCCTACTGGGGGGTCCACATGAAGTACGCCCAGCGGTGCTGCCGGATCCTCTTCGAGGAGAAGCAGGACGAACTCAACGACTACCTGAAGATCCAACGGGAGCTGGAGGCCGAGATCGCCCCGCTGGAACGGGAGGAGCACTTCGAGGGCCAGTTCCTGGGCGGGCTGCGCAAGGTGGTCTGGAACCTGATCGAGAAGCCCTACTCATCCATCCCGGCCAAGGTCTTGGCCATCCTCTCCAGCTTCTTCGTCCTGCTCTCCATCGTGGGCATGACCCTCAGCACGGTGGAGGAGATGCAGGCCAAGGGCAGCAAGCGCTGCATGGAGCAGCTGGAGACCTTCTGCGCCGTCTTCTTCACCCTGGAGTACTCCATGCGCCTGGCCTCCACCGCCACCATCCGGCAGTTCCTGCGGGCGGCCTTCAGCACCATCGACCTGGTGGCCATCCTGCCCTTCTACGTCCAGCTCCTCTTCGAGAACCTGGGCGAGGCTGACGGGGAGTACCACGAGGAGCTGCACAAGATGCGTAGCGTGGGCAAGCTGGGCAAAGTCCTCAAGCTGGTCAAGCTGATGCGCATCTTCCGCATCCTCAAGCTGGCCCGCCATTCCACCGGCCTGCGGGCCTTCGGCTTCACCCTGCGCCAGTGCTACCAGCAGGTCTGCTGCCTCATGCTCTTCATCGCCATGGGCGTCTTCACCTTCTCGGCCCTCATGCACTCCGTTGAGCACGACGTGCCCGGCACCAACTTCACCAGCATCCCCGACGCCTGGTGGTGGGCAGCTGTAAGTTGTCAGGAGGGGGGACCCTTGGTGAGGTGGTGGGCCAGAAACGGACTCCACAGGCTGCTCTCCATCATGGTGGGCTGGAAGTGGACTCCATGGGCAGCTCTCTTATGTTGGGCCAGGAGCGGACTCCATGGGCCGCTCTCCTCCCTTATGGTAGGCCAGAAATGGACCCCATGGGTCTCTTTTCTCTGTCATGGTGGGCCAGAAGCTGACTCCATGGGTTGCTCTCCTCCATCATGGTGGGCTAGAAGCAGACTCCATGGACCACTCTCCTCCGTGGTGGCCTGGAAGCAGACTCCACGGACAGCTCTCCTCCATCACAGTGGGCCAGAAGTGGACTCTGGGCCTCTCTCCATCATGGTGGGCCAGAAGCAGATTCCATTGGCCGCTCTCCTCCGTGGTGGTGGGCTGGAAGCAGACTCCACGGACTGCTGTCCTCCATCACAGTGGGCCGGAAGTGGACTCTGTGGGCCTCTCTCCTCCATCATGATGGGCCAGAAGCAGACTCCATGGGCCGCTATCCTCCATCATGAGCATGCCACAAGTCCCATGCAATGCATGAGAAGTTTGCAACGCTTTGTCAGGGCAACGAGCGGCACCTTATATCAGGGTATCGTCGCCATGTCCGTTTTTCATTGTGCCAGGGCTGGGGGAAGCCTGGGTTAGAACCTTTCTGCCCACCCAGCCTACCTCGTAGGGGTGTCGTAAGGAGCCGGCGTGTCCCCTTAAGATCCCCAGAAGGGCAGCCCCACAGGCAGGCAAACATAGACAGATAGACAGACAGACTAGCAATCTAGATTCATACCACCCCAACCAGAAATAGGCCAAACCGAAGTTCTTGGAGAAGTGTTCCAGATATGGGGCGCAGTGATCAAGAAAGCCCCTTCCCCACTCTCCTTGACTTAAGGTAGCCCCAAGAAACGGTAAGAAGTGGGTCTTCTAAGGCCGCGACGGCCAACCTTGGCGCTCCGCGCGTTCTTGGACTTCAATTCCCAGAAGCCCAAGTCGACCCTCCTGCTGATCAGGGCCTCCTGGGAATTGAAGTCCAAGAACACCCAGAACGCTGAGGTTGGCTGTCACTGATCCTAGGATGGCAATGCCCAAACTACGGCCTGTGGGCAGGATCCGGCCCTCCTGGCCTCAATCCATCCTGTTGCAAGACAGATTGCAAGGCGCGTGTTACTTCCGCTTCCGGCGGGAGGAACCACGCGACCAGCCCGCTGAGCCACATGTTGGGCTCAGGGACGGCCAACCTTGGCACTCCAGCTCTCCTTGAACTTCCAATTCCCAGAAGCCCTGATTAGCAGGATTCTAGGCCAATAAATGATTGATAAATTCTATTAATTGTACCAAATTGGGGGCCAGGATGACTCTTTGCTAATTCTGCCCCCCATCCTCCTCTCACTGCCCCCCCCCCGGGGCTCTTCTCTCTCAAGGTGAGCCTCTCCACGGTGGGCTACGGGGACACGGTGCCGGACACCTTCCTGGGCCGGGTGGTGGCTTTCTGCTGCATCTCCTTCGGCATCATCCTCAACGGGATGCCCATCTCCATCCTCTACAACAAGTTCTCCGACTACTACGCCAAGCTGAAGTCCCACGAGATGGAGAACACGGGCTCGGTCAAGGCGGCCCGCAAGCTCAACCTCAAGGAGCGGGCCTGGCGCAAGTTCAACGACTGCTTGTGCGCCGAGTACGCCGGTGTGCCGGCCGCGCACTCTGCCGGCCTGCCCCAGGGCCACCCGGTGACCCACCAGCCGGGCCACTTGCCCGGGGCTCACGGCCATGCAGCCAGCCTCTCCCCTCTCCCCCTGCCGCATAACTACCTGGAGGCCCCACCGCCGGGCCATCTCACCCCCCTCACCAGCCACCGAGGCCAGCCCACCTACGTCTTCCACGGACGGCTCTCAGTCTCCAAGCCCTAGCGCCTCCCTCAGGCGGATCAAAACCCGCAGATGGCTCATTTTCCTCATTCTTTACACTGCCAGTTCTCAACCTTTTAAAGCCGGGGGCTGGGTCACGCTCCCTCAGACAGCTTCAGGGGGGCCCATTTTGCCCTTCCTCCTCCACACAGCACTTCCGAGTGTGCTGGAGGTGGTGGGGCAGGCACATGAAATGGCACCATGGGCTGCATCCGGCCCACAGGTTGGGAATCCTTGCTTTACACACACACACAAAATGCCTCTTCTGATCTGAAACAACTGGATATTATTAATTCACTGGGAAATGTGGGGCTGTGTGGTTAAGAAGCTCGCCTTGTTAGCTGGAAGGCCGGCAGTTCGAGACCTGGGTACTGTGCCTGTCTCTGTCCCCTGAGCAGAGTTTCTTCCGCAATAATAATGATAATAATAGTAGTATTTATTTATTTATTTAAATTTTACTTCATTTGTACCCCGCCCTCCTCCGAAGACTCATGGCGGCTTTACAACTAAAACCAATTAAAACACATACATAAACATTAAAATTCAAGTTAAAAACACCAAGGAGAGAGGTGGAATATTTAAAAGAGCCAGGCGACCGAGTTGGCTGTGTGGCCCACTCCCCACACATGGGGAAATGTTTCTTTATCGCTCTTTGACCGAGGTGGTCAATTCGGTGTTGGAAATAAACCAGCGGAAAGCATGTTGAACAAGAGATTAAAACCCCGTTGAGAAGGGGAAATTGGATTAAAAGGCCCCAGGCCGGTGGGAATAATCCGGTTTCGGCTACCCACTGGACATCTGACCAAAATGACAAAAGTGAGACGGATGGACTTCCTAAAAGAAACTGCAGGTTTCCTGTCCGTAGCCTTGAAAAGTAGAAGGCAGTAGGGAAAGAGGAGGACCCACAGTGAGATGGACGGACTTCCTAAAAGAAACTACAAGTTTTCTGTTTGTAGGATCTGATCAGGGCTGTTCAGGTGAGGATATTTCACAGGTTGCTCATTCATAGGGTCCGTATAAATTGCTGGTGACTGCATAAAAACACTATTTTTTTTGTGTGTGTACCTTTTAGAGTGGGGTTTTGCTATCGCAGGATTTCATCCTGAAAGAATTGGAGTAAAACCAGGTTTGCCGCAGTGGCTCAGTGGTTAAGAAGCTCACCTTGTGAGCTGGAAGGACAGCAAGTCGGCAGTTTGAGACCCGGGTACTGCACGACAGATTGAGTCCCCATCTCTGTCCCAGCTCCTGCCCGCCTAGCAGTTTGAAAGCAAGAAATTGCAAGTAGATAACTAGGGACCACTTTGGTGGTGGTGGGGAGATCTTGGGTACCTGAAAGGAGCCTCATTTTGGCGTCTCCTGAGCGGAGTTCCGCCAGCAAAAATTCTCAACCCAGAATAATTTCTGACACGAAAATTATTATTATTATTATTTATTTTATTTATTTTTTTATTTATTTACAAAGCAGTATAATAACTATAACAATCCCGACGGTTTGAAAAGCAGAGTTTCTCCAGCAAAAATTCAACCCAGAATAATTCCTGAGACAAAATGATGGTACTGTATTATTATTATAGCTTGGCTTTTAATATAATCCCGCTTTTTATTCATTTATTTACAGAGCAGTATAATAATTATAACAATCCCGATGGTTTGGAAAAGCAGAGTTTCTCCAGCAAAAATTATCTCGACCCAGAATAATTCCTGGCATGAAATGCATTACTGTATTATTATTATAGTTTGGCTTTTAATATTAACAGTATAATAGTTATAGCAATCCCGATGGGTTGCAAAAAATAAGACATGAAACAGTTTTGCACTTTTTAAGTCCAGCGCGAAGCAATATTCCTTGTTCTCCGCCCAAATTCCGTTACATATATGAAAATTCTTTTAACGTAACAAAAGCAGACAAGTTTTTTAAAAAAATCAGTGTCATTGAAGGCAGAATATATAAAAGACCAACATAGAAATGAACGATTTACAACTTATGTACAAGTCCCGCTGTACAATGGATGTGCATCTGTAAATACACAGAAAAACACGTACAGTATGTACAAGTATTCACACTTTGGGTATGTACAGTTACAATCGTTTGGTGGCGAAATGCAAACAGTTGAGAGGCAGTTCAGCCTATCCAAGAGGGCTTTTGGCCAAACAAGCATTGGTAGACTGCTACTGAAGAGGGAGGCTCAGTTGCCTAACAGGGATGGCCAACCTTGGCACTCCAGATGTTCTTGGACTTCAATTCCCAGAAGCCCCAATCAGTGGGAGGGCGGACTTGGGCTTCTGGGAATTGAAGTCCAAGAACTCCTGGCGTGCCGAGGTTGGCCATCCCTGGCAGAGATCCTCAAACCTGCTTCTCCAGATGTTTGTGGACCTCAGTTTCCAGAAGCCCAAGTCTCTGTGAATCCACACAAATGGGTTTACTGTGCCAACCCATTAGTGTGGATTCACAGAGACTTGGGCTTCTGGGAATCGAGGTCCAAGAACTCCTGGAGCGTATGAACATTAAACCCATTTGTGTGGATTCACAGAGACTTGGGCTTCTGGGAATCGAGATCCAAGAACTGGAGCGTACGAACATTAAACCCATTTGTGTGGATTCACAGAGACGTAGGCTTCTGGGAACTGAGGTCCAAGAATGTGCGCAGTAAACCCCGTTCATGCGGATTCACAGAGACGTGGGCTTCTGGGAATTGAAGTCCAAGAACAGCTGGAGTGCCAATGTTGGCCATCATGGTTATAGGGCAGTGGTGGCCAAGCTTGGCTCTCCAGATGTTCATGAACTTCAATTCCCAGAAGCCCTGACTCAGCAGGAGTGCGGACTTGAGCTTCTGGGAATTGAAGTCCAAGAGCAGCTGGAGTGCCAAGGTTGGCCATCGCTGGGAGATCCCCGAACCTGGTTCTCCAGATGTTCTTGGACTTCTATTTCTGGAAACCGTGACCAGCAGGAGTCTTGACTTGGGCTTCTGGGAATTGGAAGTCCAAGAACAGCTGGAGTGCCAAGGCTGGCCATCACTGTCATCGATCCTCAAAGCTGGTTCTCCAGATGTTCACAGACTTCAATTCCCAGAAGCCCAAGTCTTCACTCCTCCTGATCAGGGCTTCTGGGAATTGAAGTCCAAGATCTAAGATGTCTCAAGACTTTTCTCATCTCACTAGTTCTTGTTATCTCTTGTTCTCTCAACTTTGGGGAAGTTCCTTTTTTGGGGGAAAGGGGAGGGGGGAGATTCTGGACTCCATAGCCAGAGTCCAACCTCAGTGGCAGCCACAACTTCCGGCCACCATGTCGTTGTACTGTTTGAGGACCACGTTATCATCGTCTTCGAAGTAGAGGAGGTTGATGGAGTAGAGTTGGTCTGGGACGCAGCAGGGCCCGCTCACCTCCTGGCTGAGCTTGAGGGCATGGATGATGGACTGGACGGTGGCGTGGTTGGTGGGCCGCATGTTGCCCCCCAGGGGGAAGGGGCAGGAGCCCCGGCAGTGGTAGGCATTGTAGCTGCGGGGAGAGATGATGAAGTTGGACCAGCCGATCTCCTCAAAGTCAACCGAAAGCGGGTACCGCTGGCAGGGCAGCGGCGACCGGCTGGCCACCGAGCGGGCCTTCCGTGTCCGGTTGTGGGCCATGGGCGGCACATGGGGCAGAGAGGAATCTGTGGGGTTACAGGAGAAAGACAGGTAGGTTAGGAGACCCTGAACCTTTGGACCGATCACCCACCCACCCACCCCAAATAATCCCAACAGCTTGACAATATGGGGGGTTGGTAACTGGACGACTGCTAAAATCTCTTTTGAGTCTTCCAGCTTCAGTTTATTCTTTGTAAAATTTTGAACTGCTTAGTGGATGATGATGCTTTAAATGTTTCATTATGTACTGATTTCTTTTAAAAAAACATTTTTAATCCCCTTATGTCCTCTCAGTCAGGAGAAAGAGTCTTTAAATGTAACAAATAAACCATTCATTCATTCATTCATTCATTCAATATCTCTATTTATTTCATTTATTTTTATAACATCTCTGTATTTGTCTCTCTGTGTCTGTCTATCTACCCATCTATTGACCAATCGATCGATCTATCGATAGATAGACAGATACAGAAATGTTATGAAAATAAAAACAAAATAAAATGATAGATTGATAGATAGAACGTGCCTGTACGGAGCAGCCAGGGAGGCAGACGAATTGGTGTCGGGGGCTGGATCTGGCCCACAGGCCGTAGTCTGGGCACCCCAAAGAAAACAGCAGGCCTCAAAAAGTTACCCCATCTTGTTGCCAGACAGAGTGAAAGGCATGTTTTACTTCCTCTTCCAGTGGGAGGAACCACGTGGCTGGCCTGCTGAACCACATGTCCGAAAAGTTTGATAAGGGATCCCCACACACACACACACACACACACTATTTTTTCTCTTTTGCCTTCCTCACCTAAGAAGGGGTTGGAGGGCACCGTAACTTGCCGCTGGCCGTCATCGGCGTACACCACCAGCATGGGGTTCTTGCTGGCATGGAAGTCCCGCCCAGAGGCAAACTGGACGGCGTCCTTGCCCAGGGGGATCCCGCCCAGGGCCTCCACCGTCACGAGCAAGCCCTGGTTGCTGCTCTCCTCGGCCATCCAGGCATGGACCTGGAAACCCAACCAGAGAAAGAGAGAGAGAGAGGAGAGATGGAGTAAGAGCTGCACAAATTGGGGAGGGGGGGAATAGGTCACGCGAGTGAGTGAGCCAAACCGTGTTTGCATAGGGGGAAGGAACAGAGGGAACTGGGAAATTGATTCGTTCCCTGAGTCTTTTCTAAAAAGACTTTATGGCAGTGCCTGGAACCAAATAAATTCTACCTAACCACTATCTACCTACCTACCTACTTACCTACCTACCTACCTACTCATGCATCAATTTCTCTCTTCCTTCTACCTGCCTGCCTACCAACCAACCATTTGTATCTGCCTACCTACCAAACAACCATTTGTATCTATCTATCTACCTACCTACCAACCCTTTGTATCTACCTACCTACCAACAACCATTTGTATTACCTACTTACCAACTAACCCTTTGTATCTACCTACCTACCTACCATTTGTATCTACCTACCTACCTACTTGTCAACCATTTGTATCGACCTACCTACCTACCTACTTACCAACCATTTGTATCGACCTACCTACCTATCAACCATTTGTATCAACCTACCTACCAACCAACCCTTTGTATCTACCTACCTACCTACCATTTGTATCTGCCTCCCTCCCTCCCTACCAACCATTTGTATCTACTTACCTACCAACCATTTGTATCTACCTACCTACCAACCAACCATTTGTACCTACCTATCTACCACTTGTATCTGCCTGCCTGCCTACCTACCAACCAACCAACCATTTGTATCTACCTACCTACCTACCATTTGTATCTGCCTGCCTGCCTACCTACCTACCAACCATTTGTATCTACCTACCTACCTGCCATTTGTATCTGCCCGCCTACCTACCTACCCACCAATCAACCATTTGTATCTACCTACCTACCTGCCATTTGTATCTGCCTACCTACCTACCTACCTACCATTTGTATCTACCTACCTACCTACCCACCCATTCTCTCCATCCAGCTATTCTTTCTTCCTTTTCCCCACCCACCTACCTATCTAAATGAGTAGGTATATTGGTTGTTGTTGGGTTTTTTGTTTATTTTATCTACTGAGTTTTTAATCTGGACTTCCCAGACCCAGGACCCAGACGCCCCCTCCCTCCCCTAAGCCACGCAGCGAAAGCAACCTCGCACTCACGGCTGGGGTGACGGGGATGACCTCCCACCCGTAATTGTGGATGGAGAGGAGCCGTTTGGAGAGGAACCGTTGTCCACCGGGGGCCCCCAGGTGGTCCTGGTCCAGGACTTGATAAATGTTCACCTGGAAGGGGAGAGAAAAACCAGGAGGAAATGAAATGGGAGTAAACAAGTAAGACAAGAGTGCCTCTGAGCGTACGGAAAGGGAGCTTTGGGCTTACCTGGCAAAAGTGATGCCTCAAGGGGCCGAACTCCCTTCCGGACGGAGGGTGCCGGAGCTTGAAAAGGTGCAAGTCGGCCTTCAGCAGCTTCTCATTCTTGGCCATGCTGGAGAGCATGAAGAAGAGATGCCTCTGGCTGTGAGCTGATAGGGGGGAGAGGAGAGGTGAGCGACCGTCTCCCATTTCCCCCAATGACAAACCAGTTTGCTTCCCAACGGCCCAGCGAGGGAGGGCAGAGACCCCCACCCCCTTTGCCCTTCTTTGGCCAGCCTGGTCCGACCCCCCCTGGCAGTCCCCAAGAGAACAAAGAAAGCGCTTTGGGGTTTGGGACACTACAAACCCCATCATCCACAGAAGGCCACTGGCTGCCTCGGGGAGGTTAGGAAGGCAGGGTTTCCCATTGGCTGTCAGAGAAAGAGAGAGAAAAAAAGGAAGGGAAGAAAGAAATAGAGAAAGAAAGAAACAAAAAGGCATTAGAGAAAGAAATAGAGAAGGAAAGAAAGAAATAGAGAAAGAAAGACATTAAAGTAAGAAATAGAGAGATGAAGGAAGAAAGAAAAAGAAATGAAAGAAAGAGAGAGAAAGGAAGGAAAGAAAAACACAAAGAAAGAAAGAGGAAAGAAGGAAGGAAGGAAAGAAACAGAAATAAAGACATCAAAGAAAGAAAGAGGAAAGAAGGAAGGAAAGAAATAGAGAAAGAAAGAAAAAGACATTAAAGAAAGAGAAAAAGAGGAAGGAAGGAAAAAAATAGAGAAAGACATCAAAGAAAGAAATAGAGAGGAAGGAAGGAAGAACGTTAAAGAAAGAAATAGAGATAGAAAGAGATGCTTAAGACTCAGAACTCGATGACTGGAAGGTCAGAGTTCATTTCCCGTCGTCCCAGCTCCTGCCAACCTAGCCGTTCGAAAGCAAGACATTGCAAGTAGATCAATAGGGACCACTTTGGTGGGAAGATAGCAGCATTCCATTAACTGGTGTGTAGCCATGCCTGCCACATGTCCATAGAAATGCCTGCAGACACAGATGGTGTGGGCTCTTTGCCTGCAAACAGAGATGAGCATCGAGCACTAGAGTCGGGTACGACTGGCTTTCGAGCAAGGTCGCCCCTTGGCCTTCGCCCCCTTTTTCTTGGCTCAAAGTTTGACTCTTGATCAAGAGTTCTCAACCTTTTTTAAGCCGTGGGCCAAGTCACGCTCCCTCAGACAGCTTCAGGGGCGGGACGGCCATTTTGCCCTTCTTCCACCACACGGCACTTCTGGGCGTGGCGGAGGTGGGAACGGTGCCACATGAAACGGTGCCGTGGGCCTCATCTGCCCCACAGGCTGCAGGTTGAGAATCCCTGCTCAAGAGAAACAGATGGACAGTTGGCTGGGAAAGGGAGGCCGGCCGGCCGCATGGGCCTTCTCTTACTTTTGTCGAAGAAGCTGCGGACGGTGTTCCCTTCCAGGACGCTGTAGTCTTTGGTCACCCCGTCATCACCGGCGACGGCATTGTAGAGGTCCACCATGAACTCGGGTGGCCGCTTGACCTGGGGCGGTGGCTGGGGGGGCGCCTCCATGCCGAAGACCTCCAGCAGCTTCTTCAGAGCCTGGAGCCGGGTCTCTTCTGATTCCTCTGGGCCTGGGGCGGCAGCGTCCGGGGAAGGCCTACCTCGACTGGCTGGCGGGCCGGTGGCCAGGAAGAAGAACACACCCAAGAGCTGGGATGGATTCATGGCTGGTGGTCCTTCCAAAGTCTAATGGAAGAGCTTATCCTTATCTGTCTTCTTCCCCATCCTTGCCCAAAGGTGGCCTTTATAAGCCCCCAGAAAGCCTGGGCCTTCCAGAGTTGCTAATGAGCTTCCAGGAAGGGCTGGCTAATTGTTGGCCATGGGCTAATTGGGGTGTTAATAAGGTGCAAATGTCAAGCCATTAGGGCCAGTACACATAACCAGGTGTCTGGTGTGGATTCCTGCCTGCTTTTGGCCACCTCCAAAGTTTGTTCAGGAGCTCATAGAAAGGATTGGCTCCATGGGAGGCTAACGGGTTCCTGATGGAGGGGAAGCTGGAGGCCATTAGCGGCCAGCCAGGGATTAAATTGGGTGGGGTGAGAGGAAGGGGTAGGAAATGCCCTTTAATGCCTCTGAAGATGGGTATGGAGGATGGGGGTGTTTGGAAGGAGATCTGCCCCGGTTGGGTCAGCCCATTGGGACGATAGCTTATTTGTATCATACTTTGATTGATTGAAGGGGGGGGGGCTTTTAAAATGTCTGTTTCTTGTAGGGTTTTTTTTAATGTTGCTAGCCACCTCGTGTAGGGATTCGTTCTCCCTAGAGTGGCCGGGTATCGATGCAACTATAATAACATAGATAGATACGGAAATGTTATAAAAAAATAAACAAAATAAATAAATAGAGACATTGAATGAATGAATGAACGATTTGTTACATTTAAAGGCTGTCTTCCTCGCTATTGAGAGGGTTTCGTTTTGCACTGCTCTTGTGAAAAAGAAAATTACTTTCCCCCACACCGGGTTGGAGAATATCCCAGAGAAGTGGGATATAAATGCAAGGGATTGGGGGATGGATAGGCAGGTAGGCAGGCAGGCAGGCAGGTAGATAGATAGATAGATGGATGGATGGGATGAAGAGAGAGAGAGAGAGATGAGATGGGGAAGATGGATGGATGGATTGTACAGGATAGCTAGATGAAAGGGTGAATGGGTAGGAAGGTAGGTAGGTAGGTAGATGAGATTGAGAGGAAGATGGATGGATGGATGGATGGATGGATGGATAGATAGATAAATAGATAGATAGATAGATAGATAGAAGTATATCATATGATAGATAGATAGATATACTGTATATATATAAAGATGGATGGATGGATAATGCACAGTAGAGAGAGAAAGAGAGAGATGGACGGATTGATT
This sequence comes from Furcifer pardalis, assembly GCA_030440675.1. Classification (NCBI taxonomy): domain Eukaryota; kingdom Metazoa; phylum Chordata; class Lepidosauria; order Squamata; family Chamaeleonidae; genus Furcifer; species Furcifer pardalis. The sequence goes on from CP126898.1 coordinate 44,376,411, forward strand.
GGTAATACATGATAGATAGATGGGATGGGGAGAGAGGGATGGATGGATGGTTTTCTGATCAAGCCCTTTCCAGATTTTAGTTACTTCTCTAAAAAAAGTAACTTTTCTAAGCTCTGCAAAAATGTTCTGAACAAAAAATATACATCTAAGGAAGACTCTAAGTCAGGGGAAACTTGCTCCTGACAGACCCTTTTGCAGACAGACAGACCGCGCAGTGGAAGATCCGAACAGTACACATTCTGCCTTCTTCCCCATTTCGTTAAAAACATACTTTATTTAAAGATCTGCCAGCTCTGTTGTACATATCTTATGCTCTGCGCCAAGACAGGACGCCAGTGGTGGTGGTGGGACGGTCCCTTTGCTGTGTGCACCATGGGTTTCGGAGTGCTTCCTCTTCCATTGGGGTCTCAGAAACCGCAGGCGCACGTCTCGATAGAAAAAATGGCCCGGTAGTGCGCACTCCGGCTCCAGACGCCATGCACTGCATAACTTTTCGGCATGCAGCAGCCGGAGGCCCCTTGGCCCTGCGAAGAATGCTTCTCCTTCGGCCAGCCCCTGCGTTGAAGGAAGACAGAGGACTCAAACACAGGCCAGCAGTTCAGGGTCGGCAGTTTGAGACCCGAGTCCTGCACAACGGAGCGAGCTCCCCTCTCTGTCGCCTGCCAACCTAGCTGTTCGAAAGTGAGAATGTGCAAGGAGTTAAACAGGGGAAGACAAAGCGCATTCTATGCAGTCCGGTGCCTAGTCGTGCCTGCCACGTGACCACGGAAACATCTGCAGCTGCAGACAGTGCTGCCTCTTGGGCTACAAACGGAGAGGAGCACCGAACCCTGGAGTCAGATACGGCTGGATTTTGAGCCTGGGCGACCTTTGACATAAGGAATAGTCTGGAAGGGAGGAAGAATCAGGTCCCGGGATCAAAAAGAATGAACTATTTCCTGCTTGGAACGAAGGACTTTTGGAAATGTGAATTATAAATAAACATATAAAGTATAAATAAGAAGTGATGCTAATTTTGCCTCTTTCCATGCCCAGAAAGACTTAAAAACACTCGTGGTTTTTATCCTTATTTATTGTATCCCTTCCGGTCTCACGTCTCGCACAGAAAACTCTCCAGGAGTGAAATCGAAGGGACCAATTCCCTCTTTCCACCCTGTAAACAGCATGTAAGGATGTGAGAGAGAATTTACCGGTAATCCCCGACACCTTGAGATGTTCTGCTCACAATCAACAAAAGCGAAGATAACCGTCGTTGAGGGACATCCATAATGGAAACGGGTTTCAAGAAGGTGTGTTTACCTGCGGTTCCTTCCAGAAAAAAAAAAACGTTTCCGGTGCAGCCTCTGGACTGGATTCGAACCTGCGCCTGAAGCTCAGGAACTGGGTCTGAACAGCGCCGAGTTTAAAGTCTGGGGTGACTCCAGTTCCCAGCCTCCAAATGTCACTTTCCTGACTCATCGGGGGGAGATTGTTAAGTCTTGCCAGGCGATCCTGCTACGGTCTTACAGTAGACCAGGGATACTCAACCTGTGGGCCAGAGGCGGCCCCATTTCACATGGCTTCTTGGTTCTGAAGATGTTTATTTTCTGAAATGGAGATGAAAGGCCCAGCCTTTGATTCGTCTCCATTCCCAATATTGTCTCCGGAAACCAGGGATTCTGCAGTTGCAGCACACAGGCCGGATGTGGCCCACGGCAGCATTTCTACGAGGGTTTAATGAGCGTCCCCTGCTACGGAAGGGTGTCCTCCAAAGATATAGCACAGGGTTTCTTAACCTGCGGCCCACGGTGCCATTTCAGGGGGGGGGGGGACCACCGCTGCCACACCAGGAAGTGCCATGGGGTGGAGGAAGGGCAAAATGGCCGTCTGGCCCTGAAACTGCATGAGTGAACATGACCCGGCCCACGGCTTAAAAAAGGTCAAGAACTCCTGGTCTTGAGTCTAATTTCTTTGAGCTGAGAGAAAGGCGGCCTAAGGTCAAGGGTCGCCCTGGATCAAAAGCCAGTCGTATCAGACTCTAGGGCTCGGTGCTCATCTCTGTTTGCAGCCAAAGAGCCGGCCCGGCCTCCCTCTGCAGGCGTTTCCGTGAACACGCAGCAGGCACAACAAGACACCCTGAGCGCACAGAAGGCTGTTTACCTTCCCACCAAAGTGGGACCTCTTTAGGTAAAAGTGGCCCTTGTCCGAAAGCCAGTCATATCCGACTGTAGGGCATGGTGCTCTCTGAGGGAGTGTGGGCTGGCCCCTGGCTTTAAAAGGTTGAGTCCTTTGGATAGGGCGGTATATAAATCAATCTATCCATCCATCCATCCATCCGTCCATCTATCTATCTATCCATCCATCCATCCATCTATCTATCCATCCATCCTTCCATCTATCTATCCATTCATCCATCTACCTATCCATCCATCCACCTATCTATCCATACATCCTTCCATCCATCCATCCTTCCTCCAACTATCCATCCATCCATCCTTCCATCCATCCTTCCATCTATCTATCCATCCATCCACCTATCCATCCTTCCATCTATCTATCTATCCATCCACCTATCCATCCATCCATCCTTCCATCTATGTATCCATCCATCCATCCATCCACCTATCTATCCATCCATCCTTCCATCCATCCTTCCATCTATCCATCCATACATCCTTTCATCTATCTATCCATCCATCCATCCATCCATCCATCCATCTATTTATCCATCTATCCATCCATCCATCTATCTACCCATCCATCCATCTATCTATCTATCTATTCATCCATCCATCCATCCATTTATCTATCAATCTATGTATCTATGTATCTATCTATCTATCTATCTATCTATCTATCTATCTATCTATCTATCTATCTATCTATCTATCTAATTAATTAACTCCTGGAGTAGACCGTACTGCCAGCGACTCAACGCCAAGTGTCAGGCGGCAGTTCACAAACCCGACCACCCTGAGGACTAGCAGCTTTGGCAAAGTCCACAGGGAAGGGTGATGGTCCCCGAGTGGATTAAACCCCACTTTAAACCCTCTCGACGGGGGGCATCATCATCTTCATCCATCCTGCCCTGGGGATGATGATGATGACCACTTTGGGTGCCCAAAGGGGCTCCGGACCCGAATGGGACACATTGAACTGGGCCAGTAGTACTATGGGGTGTGACGCGGCGACGCGAAAAGGCAGACGGAAGGCCACGGCATTATGTTCTCAGGGCAGTCTTCGTGCCCGGAGGATCGCCAGTATTGGGATTTGGATATGGCAGACGATGACCGGGGGGGGGGGGGGAGAGAAGTCCCTCCCGCCCCCAATCCAATGGGATCGCCCGGGCCTCACCTTGGCAAGCAGGGATTTCCTGGGCCACATCTCCCTAAACATTGTCCCACATCGATTTCCTAAAAGATTTGCAAGACAAAGCGGAGAGGAAATTATTCCAGCCTTTTGCATTTCCTGACCTGAAAGTTTACACACACACAACACAAATACATTGCAATTAATCCCCAAATTTAAATGCCCTGTAAACAGCTGCCCACAACAGATAACAGGAGGGTGTATGTGTAGCAGAGGCGAGACCTCTAAATAAATCCAATTAATTTAGTTTATTGCAAAGAAAAGGGGCCGAGAAGGCTCAGGGGTTAAGAGGCTTGCCGTGTGAGGTGGAAGGCCGGCGAACCAGCAGTGCGAGACCCGCGATGGAGTGAGCGCCTGCCTCCATCCCGGCTCCTGCCAACCAGGCCCTTCAGAAGCCAGACATTGCAAGCAGATAAACAGGGACCGCTTGGGTGGGGAAAAAGGATCTTGGAGACATGAAAGGAGCCAGCCCTGCCTGCATTTCCCTTGCTCGAAAGCCAGCTGTATCCGACGCTCAGGTCCGGTGCTCGTCTCTGTTTCAGAGCTGGCAAGCCAGTGTGGCCTGTTTCTGCAGATGTTTCCGTGGTCACGTGGCAGGCATTACTAGACGCCGGAGCGCAGGGAACGCTGTCAGCCTTCCCCACCGAAGTGGCCCCTATTCATCTCCTTGCAATGTCTTGCTTTCGAACGGGTAGGTTGGGCAGGAGCTGGGACAGAGACGGGAGCCCACTCCGTCCTACAGTACTCGGCTCTCAAACTGCTGACCTGCTGCCTTCCAGTCAGCGCTGTAGCCACTTGAGCCACTGCACTACAAAGCCCATTATTCCCTCCATGTTTCGGTTCGTAGTGCAACACTGCAACTTCTCCGGAGCGCTCCCCACATTTTGGAGGCCGGAAGCGGACGGGCGGCGGCACCCACCTTGATCTGTTCCCGCATTTCCTCACCAGCCTCATCCGCCGCCACGAGTTCGATATAGGTCTGGTAGTGTGAGACCCGGTAGCACGGCTCTTTCCGTTCGCAGCGCTCCACGGTCTGCACCGCCTGGTTGCCGTTCGGACCATTCAGCAGGATGGTGTCGAAACGGGTGGGAACGCAGAGGAGCCCATCTGGAAAGAGAGATGCGGAGGGTTGGCTTCTGTGCTTTTGGGGGTCAAGAAATCACCCCCCAATTTCCCCCACAGTAAAGATTACAAGTCGCAATCTCCCCTCTAAATCGGGGATTCTCAACCTGCATCGGATGCAGCCCACGGTGCCATTTCATGTGTCCCCACCAGGAAGTGCCATGTGGAGGAGGGAGGGCAAAATGGCCGTCATTCATGCCCCCAAAGCTGTCTGTGGGAATGTGATTATCTAAGTAGATAAATAGTGGTACTTATTTATCTACTTGCAATTTCTTGCTTTCAAACTGCTAGGTCGGCAGGAGCTGGGGCAGAGATGGGCGCTCACTCCATCCTGCAGTACCCGGGTCTTGAACTGCCCGACCTGCTGACAAAATGCCGCCTTCTGCGGCTCTTGGCTTACCTGGAGAGCCGGCAGGGCCGGCGCACCGGCCGACGTCCACGCTCTGTTCCATCGGCGAGTCGTGGAAGAAGGTTTTTGGGGCCGGCACGCGGAGGCACTCGGGCGGGACGGCGGTGCACTGGCAGGCCTCGGTCACCTCCACCAGGTGGATCCCATCGCGGAGCACGAATTCCTCCACCCGGATCCGGCTGGCCTCGCAACGCTGCCTGGACCCGCAGGAAACCTCCGTCTGTGAGACAGCTGTCTTCTGCAGGCCGAGGGGACACCGGTAAGGCCAGGTGGAGGCAGACAAAGTGGACGGATTACATCTCCCATTGTCCTTCCTTGGGGCAACTGGGTGTCGGAGTCTCTGGCGCCAGGAAGGCAGCCGTCTTGGGCTTATGCCCCGGCCACCAAGCTCAAAGGCACGTTTGAAAGGCAGGGATTCTCAAACTGCGGCCTGAGGGCCAGATGTGGCCCACAGTGCCATTTCGTGTGAGGCCCCCACTGCCTCCACCACACGAGGAAGTGCCAACGTGGTGGAGGAAGGGCAAGATGGCCACCTGGCCCCCGACTTAAAAAGGCTGAGAACTGCCCAGGACGCTGAGTTACTCCCTCGGTTCGAACCCACCCCTTGCCCCCTCCTGCCATGATCTGGAATGTCCGGAACAGGGATTCTCAACCTGTGGCCAGATGTGACCCACAGCACCATTTCATGCGGCCCTCCATCATACCAGGAAGTGCCACGTGGTGGAAGGGGGAAATGGCCATCTGGCCCCGATGCTGTCTGAGGGAGCATGACCCGGCCCCCGGGCTTTAAAAGGTTGAAAATTCCTGTTTTTAAGGTCCCCGTGTGGCTCCCGCAACGACACTGAATCCGGCCCACCTGTTGCTCACCTGCTTGGCTCTCGCAAACTCCAGGATGGTCATCGGCCTGGCCAGGCCAGGAAAGGGGTCGTAAGGGTCGCTCCGGCAGTGGGCCAAGCATTGGCCGATGTCAACGCTCAGACGCCCGCCAGAGAAATCTGAGGACAACCGAGGGGAACAAGATGGTGTTTAGGATCCCTTCTTGTTCTGCCATTGCAAAATGAGAATAATGACGATAAACCCCATAAGGTTAAAGGTCAAGGTTTCCCTTGCTCAAAAGTAAGTCGTATCCGACTCTAGGGTTCAGTGCTCATCTCTGTTTCCAAGCCAAAGAGCCAGCGCCACCTGCTTCTGCAGACTTTCCCTGGACACTTGGCAGGCATGACTAGACACCGGAGTGCATGGAACGCTGTTACCTTTCCCACCAAAGTAGTCCCTATTTATCTACTTGCAATTTGTTTTCGAACGGCTACTTTGGCCGGAGCTCGGACAGAGAGCTTGCTCCGTCACGCATGTGGTTAAGACACCGAACTCGAAGACTGGAAGGTCGGAGTTCGATTCCCGAGTACTGCACTGTGGAGTGAGCGCCCGTCCCTGTTCCGGCTCCTGCCCACCTAGCAACCGCGAGACATTGCAAGAAGATAAATAGGGACCCCTTCAGCGGGGAAGGTAAACAGCTTCCCGTGTGCTCTAGTCATGTCTGCCACGTGACCACGGAAACGTCTGCAGAAAAGCAGACGGCTCTGGCTCTTTGGCTATGAAACAGAGACGAGCACTGGACCCTAGAGTCGGGTACGGTTGGCTTTCCAACGAAATAACCTTCCTGATTGGGCGGGATGTAAATCGAAAAATTAAATTAAATTAAAATTAAATTACTATTGAGCAAGGGTGACTTTTACTATCCAAACTCAGGTCAAAGGGCAAGCAGGATGTACTCTCTCCCCACCCACCCCTTTTTCCAGCCAGGACCAAACTTAGCACCTCTTAAAAAGGAGCAGAACAGGTTTCACTCCAGTTGTTTGGCTTTGGTTCTCAACAATGGAGACAGATTCACACCTGATTCTTAAGTGGGGGTTTTCTTTTCTGTCTCACCTTTACATATTTCCTGGGTCTGTAATGCAAATGTTGGCTGGGATAAAACTTTTTGACTTCCTGGCTGGCTTTTTTTGGTGACCGATTAGTGGTCTCGTCTGATTTAATTATCATCAAATTTGGGGGGATTTTTAAAAATTTAACATTCAGAGTGTGTGAACCAGCTCCGCTTCCGGATCAACTCATCAGTCCAGGGTCTTCCTTGACGGCCTCCAGATACCAATTCTTCTTTTTAAAAAAATTTAACACAAACTGAACTTTATATACTATAAAGCAGGGGTGGCAAACTTTGACACTCCGGCTGGTCAGTAAATTGAAGCCCAAGAACGCCTGGAGCTTATGTGCAGTAAACCCATTCGTGTGGATTCACGTAGAAACTTGGGCTTCTGGGAAATGAAATCCAAGAACACCTGGAGTGTACGCACAGTAAACCCATTCATGTGGATTCACAGAGAATTGTGCTTCTGGGAATTGAAGTCCAAGGACACCTGGAGTGTACGCGCAGTAAACCCATTCATGTGGATTCACAGAGAATTGGGCTTCTTGGAATTGAAGTCCAAAGACACCTGGAGGGTACACGCAGTAAATCCATTCATGTGGATTCACAGAGAATTGGGCTTCTGGGAATTGAAGTCCAAGAACACCTGGAGCATACACACAGTAAACCCATTCATGTGGATTCGGAGACTTGGGCTTTTAAAGCCAGGGGCCAAGTCAAGCTCCCTCAGGCAGCGTCGGGGGCCGGCCGGCCATTTCTCCCTTCCTCCACCACATGGCACTTCCTGGTGTGGAGGCGGTGGTGGTGGGGACCACATGAAATGGCGATGTAGGCCGCATTTGGCCCACGGGCCACAGGTTGAGAAATCCCTGGATTAGAAAGGACTTCTCCACCCTCACCCCCAACTGATCCGGTTTCACTCCCGACTCACCGTCACCGACGTACACGCGATGGACCTGCCTGCAGCATCCGTGCTCCGGAAAAAGAGGCCGGCCCTCCGGGGAAAGGACGGCGTCTCTCGCACCTAGGACCGCAGGGCAAAAATCCTCTCTGAACAGAATTTCTATCCTCCCTTACAAACATTTTGGGACCACCACCACCCCCCTCGCTCCCACCCACCCGGACCGCCAGCAGGGGCCGATGGGACCTGGAGTCGCGACCCCAAAAAGCCATCCAATCCCCCGATTTCTGCTTGGAGGCAGAAGCTGGGGAACGACCGCCCTGCGAGGTGGGCCGCCCTTCAGCCACCCACCCTGGATGACGTTTCCCTTGCCTTCCTGGGGGAGTCCTAGAAGGAAAATTAAAATTTAAAAATAGGTCCTTACTAGCCCAGCTGAAGGGAAACAAAAGCCACAAGAAGAACATCATCATCTTTTCCCAGGCGAAGGAGAGTCACTGTGGGGACCTCTCAAGGCTGGGGGATTTATATTGGCCGCAGCCGAAGGGACTCCAGCATCCATGTGCCTCCCTCTTTTAAAGGCCCATAAGCGTCCCAACTTCAAAGGCCGCTTCCGATACACCTGGAGCCCCTTTACCCTCCGGGAAGAGCCTCTATATGTAGATTTTGGGCTCCAAACGCTATTAAAAACCCCCAAATTTCCCCTTTGAAGTCAGCCGTCCTCTTTTGAAATGCCTCCCTTTCAACACCAAACCCAACCGCCCTTTGATGGTTAAGGGATCCTCCCCCCCCCCCCTTTTAGCCGGGGGGGGGGGGTATTTAATCTTAATTTAAAATATTTATCCCAGGGGCTCTTTATTGCATTTCAGTTAACAGGCAGGCACACTTTAACAAATATACCTTGCCTGTTTATTATTATTATTAGTAGTATTATTAGTAGTATTATTATTGGTGGATGGAACAATATCCCCAGCCAGTTGGATGATTTGACTCCCAAGCCTCTTAGCTGTAACTCCTAGTTTTAACCTTTTAATTTTTAAAACTTTTAATCTTTTAATTGGTTTTAAACTGTTTGTCATTGATGACATGTTGTAAATCATTGCTTGGGGAGGAGGGCGATAAACAAGTGTTAATAAATAAATTATTATTATTATTGATGATGATAAAACTATATATTATAAATGGATTGATTGCTAACTCTCTTGCATTTGGGTCTAGTTGGGGGAGGCATTAATTACTTACTATTGCTTTTAATTGCATTTAGCCACCCAGAGTCGTCGTCGAGTTGGGGTGGCAATAGAAATTTGATTAAATAGATAGATATACCGGTATATAGGCTCAAGTGGCTAAAGACGCTGATGGGAGGCGGAAGGTCAGCAGTTCGATTCCCGAGTACTACAGGACGGAATGAGCTCCCGTCTCCGTCCCAGGCTCCTGCCATCCTAGCCGTTCGAAAGCAAGACATTGAAAGTAGACAAATAGGGACCACTTTGGTGGGAAAGGTAACAGCGTTCCGTGCGCTCCGGTGTCTAGTCCTGCCTGCCATGGAAACGTCTGCAGAGGCAGACAGCGCTGGCTCTTGGGCTTTGAAACAGAGATGAGCACTGGACCCTAGAGTCGGATACAACTGGCTTTCGAGCAAGGGAAACCTTTATATACACATATATGTAAGAAAAATAAATAAGTAAATTATTATTTTGTTTTATTATTATTAATTTAATTACTATTATTATTTTTTGGTTTCTGAGATGTTTAAAAAACAAACTTCCTTTAAAAACCATTTTCAAGGCCAGTTTAAAATAAAGAGAGAAAAGAAATGGGAAACACAGAGGGCAGCAGCTTCATCCATCCTGGCCTGAGGATGATGACGTCTTTGCGTGCTTAAAGGGCTCAAGGCGAGAAAGTGACTCGCGGAACTGGATCGGTGGTACTTTTGGGTGTCACACTGCCATGTGGAAGGAAAATGGAAGATATACTGCATATTTTCAGGGCAGTCTTCATGGCTGATCGCCACGAGGATGGCCAATATCCGGATTCAGATATGGAAGAAGGAAAATATGTATTTAGAGTAAAGAACCACCAATGTGGAGAATTTATTTTTAATTTTTTAAAAAAGACACCATAATTACATTATATACAGAACAATTTATGGCCCACGTTTCAGTTCCACTTCGGTTTCCGACTTTCCCTTCGGCCGCTTTCCTCGTATCTTCCTTTCTCTCTTTTTCCAGGCAGTCCCTCATCCGTCGTTTCAGTCCAGAGTACCTTAAAGGCCACCAAAGGGGATTAGTAATAATAATAATAATAATAATAATAATAATAATAATAATAATAATAATAATAATAATAATAATAATAATACGGTAAACCAGGAGTTCTCAACCTTTTTAAGCCGGTGGGCCTGGCCATGCTCCCTCGGATAGCTTTGGGGACCGGACGGCTATTTTGCCTTTCCTCCACCACATGGCACTTCCAGGTGTGGTGGAGCCGGTGAGTGTGGGGGACATGAATTGGCGCCGCGAGCTGCATCCGGCCCACAGGCCGTAGGTTGAGAATCCCTGGTTTAAACCAATGCAAACTGGAAAAATGGGGGGGGAAATGGACCATACGCTTACCTTCTAGGAACGCAAACTCGTCTGTCGCGTCAATGGCACTGTCTGGTTTTGGAAGACCAAAAAGGAAGGAGAGAAATAAATGAAATTAAAAGCAATTTGCTGCGAGCGGGGGCGGTATATAAGTTGAACAATTAAATTAAATTAATTCTGGAAAGAGGGGCGGGGGCAGTAATTAGAAATTGGAAAGAGGGTGTGGGTCAGTGTAGCAAAGGGCAATATTTGGCACACTCTGATTGTGTCGCCTCGCGTTGTTAAGACACTGAACTTGAAGACTGGAAGGTCACAGTTCGAGACCCGACTACTGCACGACGGGAGTGAGCTCCCGTCTCTGTCCCAGTTCCTGCCAACCTAGCAGTTCAAAATTGCAAGGAAGCCAATAGGGACCACTTCGGTGGGGAAGGGAAACAGTATTCTGTGCGTTTCGGTGTCTAGTCCGGCCTGCCATGTGTCCTACCTAAATCCTTCCTTTGAAGGGTCCTCCGTTTCCCCCTCTGGGCATAGATGAAGGCGTCCTTAGCTATCGTCTCCACAAACAGCTCCTGCAGAGATAAAAACACAGTGCGGGGTTGAGAGCCACAGCCGTGGTTTCCGTCTCGAGTCGGTCCATCGCACCCCCAACCTTCCTCTTTTCCTTCTGGTCATTGTACGATAAATAAGTACAGTAAATAATTTATTTATTATTTGCCATTGATACCCCGCCCATCTGGGATATTTCCCCCCCCCCCTCTGGTGCGGCTAACAACACCTTTTAAAAATCTATACAATAAGAAATTGGAGAGAAAGAATAAACCAAATGAATGAATTATAAATCACAATAAGTAAATAAATAAGCAAATGGAATACATTATAAATTGAACCTCCTGCCAACAGAGTTAAGTCTCCAGACGGAGTTGCTGCCCTTTAAGAAAGGAGTGAAGACTTGGCTGGCAGGGCATGTGTGGGGAGTGTGGACCAGACGGCCAACTTGCTTGCCTGCCTTGTTGTTTAAATATCCCACCTCTCTCCTTGGTGTTTTTAACGTGAATTATGTATGTGTTTTAATTGTTTTTAGTTGTGAAGCTGCCCTGAGTCTTCGGAAGACGGCGGGGTACAAATGAAATAAATAAAATAATAAATTGCACACAATAAATAAACTGAATAAACCATAAATCACAATAGACAAACTGAATAAATTATCGTCATAATAATTAACAAACTGAATAAATTATGAATTACAATAAATAGATAAACTGAATAAATTGTAAATCACAATAAATAAATAGAATAGATATAAATCACAATAAACTGAATGAATTATAAACCACAATAAACAATAAATCATAAATCACAATAGATAAACTGATTATGTATTCATATTTATATTGCTTTATAATTTATGAATCAATATATATATATTTATAAATTATATAAATATATTTATAAATTATGAATTACAATAAATAGTTAAATAAACAAACTGAATAAACTATAAATCACAATAAATAGTTAAATAAACAAACTGAATAGATCATAAATCACAATAAATAAAGTGAATAAATTATAAATCTAAATAAATAAATAGTTTAGGCAATTATTGTGGATTAGGGAATGTTTTGGATTTGGTAGTCCTTCCAAAAGGAAAAAAAATTGAACTTTTTCTAAGCCCCGCCCCTCGCCTTCCCATTGGCTGGCACTGGCGTAGGCTCCGCTCACTCCCTCCCTCCCTCTCTCTCTCTCTCTCTCTCTCTCTCTCTCTCTCCCCGTGCGCAGGCGCAGTTGCGCGCCGCCTTGGCTCCCCGGCCTCCTCACCGCGGCTCGCGCCAAGATGAAGACGGCTTCTTGACTGGCCAACGTCACTTCCGGGTCGGCCTTGACCAGAGCCTTCACCCGAGCCAAGGGCAGTTTCGCCGGACGGGGCGCCGGGGCCGGAGCCGGCGTGGAGGCCGTGGCCGGGGTGGTGGCGGGGGGGTTGGCTGGCGGCTCGGCTTCTTCGCCTGTCGTGGCTGGGCTGCTCGCCTCAGCCGCCGCCATCTTGGCCGCGGAAGACACTAGTGCGCCTGCGCCGCGCCATCACTCCCTGTCCAGGGAACACGGTCCCGCCCAGTCCCCGTACTGCGCGTGCGCAGAGCTGCACCTGTTGAATTCTGGCTGTCTTTAACTAAAAAAAACCTGCTTTCCCATTAAATTTTAAGGAGTTTTAAAAACTTTTCTTACACTTCCTATCTCAGTTTATTGTTGTTATCGAGAATCTCCAACCCATAATGATTATATTATTCCATATAATACGTATATAGTGTGAATGAAACAGTAATACCTCATATAACAGTATCGAATAACACTAAAATCGCATAACATTAAGGAATCTGGGGGGAAGAATTGCATCAGATAACATTAAGATCCTATGGGATGCTTCAGATAACAACCGCTAAAGCCTGTGTGGTTACAATTTATCTCTATGGATCCCATAGGATTTTAACATGCATCAGATAACACTAAAAATCATATAACACCAAGACTTGTGGAACCAGGTTTTAGTGTTATATGAGGTTTTACTGTACATACTGTATAAATAAACAATAAAATTTTAATATATATTATAAAATAAGCTTTAAAATCTGTATCAAATTTTATATATAGTGTAAAGGTAAAGGTCTCCCTTGCTCGAAAGCAAGTCGTATCCGACTCTATGGTTCAGTGCTCGTCTGTTTCAAAGCCAAAGAGCCAGTTGTCTGCTGCAGATGTTTCCGTGGTCATGTGGCAGGCATGACTAGTCACCTGAGTGCACGGAACGCTCTCTTACCTTCCCACCAAAGCGATCCCTATTTATCTCCTTGCAGTTTCTTGTTTTCGAACTGCTAGGTTGGCAGAGTATAAGATGCACTCCATTATTACCAAAACAGCCCACTCTAGGTCACCATATACAGTTTAAGACACACTCCATTTTCCCAGTGTATTTTAAGGGGGGGGAAGTGAGTTTTATAGTCCAATAAATAAGGTACCATATATACTTGAGTATAAGCCTAGGTTTTTTAGCCCCAAAAGTGAGCCCCCAAAAGGGGACTGGGCTTATACTCCAAGAGGGTCCCAAGACTGCACTGGACTGAGATGTGCCAACAACTAAATTAATTTCCCCAGGTTTTCATGTAGAGTATTTTGATTATTGAAACTCACTAGAAGCTGCTGCATTTCCCACTCTCGGCTTATATTCGGGTCAGTCTATTTTCCTGGGTTTTCGGGTCAAAATTAGGCTTATATTCGGGTCAGCTTATCCTCGAGTATATAGGGTATTCATTTGTTTAATCGGATGTCTTTATCCCACCCATGTGTCACTCTTAAAGCAGCCTTTTGTCCTTTTTCTCGCCAGACAACCCCAGGGGATCCGAAGCAATTCAAGAAGCCACCTCTGAGCATATGAAGAGTGCATCTCTCTTCATTGCCACCCCCAGCTGCTTGTAGATCCCTTGCCTCAGGAATTCACCCGGTCAATCTGTTAAGCTAAGCCCCTTGTTTTCCCTGACTTTAAGGCTCTTCCGCTCCTCCCTTGCCTTCTCCATCCTTAAGGCCAGGATTAGCGCATCTCCCCGTCCTGTCACTTTCCATTAGCCTTGAAGGGGTTTAGGTAAACCGCAGTGCCCTGGGCTGTTCCGCCATTGCCCGGCCGGCGAAAGAGACTTTCCTCTACCTTCTACCCAAGTGGGCCGTAAGATGGTCCCTGCCCGGCGGGACGTGCCCTGACCATGCTGCTGCCTCGGCTCCCGGACCGCGGCCCGGCCGCCCTCCTCGGTTCGGGACGGGCCCTGGCCAGGCGACGCTGAGCTCCGCCATGTCGGAGCGGCTGAAGAAAGCTCTGCTGAGCCCGTTCTCCGTCACCTTTGCTGGCATCCGGAAAGCGGCCCGAGCTTTCTGGAACAACAACGGACTCCTGACCCTCTCCCTGCTCTCTGTGGCCAGCGGCTGCCTGGTGGGCTTCGTCCTCAGGCGCCTGGAGTTGTCAGACCTGGTGAGTGTACAATGTCTTCCTTTCCAACGGCAGCAGTGGGGCGATCGGTCTCCAAAACCTGGGGTTAGCTTCCCAAACTGCAGACGTTTCCATGGTCATGTGGCAGGCATGCCTAGACACCGGTGCGCATGGAACGGTGTTTACCTTCCCCACCGAAGTGGTCCCTGTTTATCTCCTTGCAATGCCTTGCTTTCGAACTGCTAGGTTGGCAGGAGCTGGGACAGAGACGGGAGCTCACTCCATCGGGAATCGAACTGTGGACCTGCCGCCTTCCAGTCGGCATCTTGAGCCACTGCATTAGCAAGTCCTTTATGGGGGGTTAGAAATTGCAGGGAGATAAATAGGTACCTCTTCGGTGGGGAAGGTGAACAGCTTTCCGTGCACTCTGGCGTCTAGTCATGCCTGCCACGTGACCAGGGAAACGTCTGCAGATGCGGACAGTGCTGGCTTTGAAACGGAGACGAACACCTAACCCTAGAGTCAGATACGGCTGGCTTTCAAGCAAGGGCAACCCCATCATGCCCCCAAAACCTTTTAAACCAGGGGGGCCAGGTCACAGTCCCTCAGACTGTTAAGGGGCCGGACTGGTGGCCCCACTGCCACTCCGGCGGAGGTTTACAACGTCTGTCCTGCTACGGAGCCCCGTTAAGGAAAATCCAAGCGGAGGGGACAAGGATTGAGGTGGCTGCTGAAGCCAGAACAAAGGCATGAGGCAGATGATTTGGTGCCATGGGCCGGATCCGGCCCACGGACTGTAGTCTAGTCACCCCTCCTTTACAGACTATCTTTCAGGCTGTAATTATGGGACATTTGAACTAATTGTAGTTGTCCATTTCTTCTTGTTTTACTCACCCCTCGAAAGCCAGTCGTATCCAACTCTAGGGTTCAGTGCTCATCTCTTTACTGACCCCTCTCCTTTCCCTTCCCTGCAGGAGAAGCAGTACTTTGCTTTCCCCGGCGAGCTTTTGATGCGGATGCTGAAGATGCTCATCTTGCCCCTCATCACCTCCAGGTAAGAGAGAAGAAGGGAGGCTGGGCAGGGCAGGCGGTCCGGGCAAGGGGTGTCTTTCCAACGGGCCGGAGTGTGGGTGGGTTTAATTCCCAGCAAATGGGCGTCAACTAAACCCAAGTCCTCACCGGCGCAGGTTTCTAGTTCTTCTTCTGTGTCCCAATGAAACTCTGGATGGACCAAATGAAGCCACTTTCTTGGCTTTGACGTTGGCCAAACCCAAGTCCTCACTAGCACAGGTTTCTAGTTCTTCTTTCGTGTTCTGATCAAGCCCTGGATGGACCAAATGAAGCCACTTTCTTGGCTTTGACGTTGGCCAAACTCAAGTCTTCATCGGTGCTTCTTTCTGGCAGCCATTGGCAGACCAGCAAATGAGCCAATGGATTCTCCATCTCTCCATATTCACACCGTGTGTTGTTGTTGTCCGCCATCAGCCCCCACTTGAGCCTCTTGGTCTTGCCTTGAGAGACTCCAACCCTCAGCCTATTCTAGGTCCTCCAGGTGACGAAGAGGCGGTTGAGTTCCTCAACCATCTCCTCCTCCTTTAATGCCATTCCTTGTCCAGTGAGCTCCTTCCTCCATCTTCTAATTCTTGTCCACGTCCCTCTTGGGCTCAACCTTGTTTCATTCCTTGGGTGGCGGCATCCATGAAAATTAGACAGATTTGAGATGGAATTAGATAGATTTGAGATATCGAATGAAAGGAAAGATCTGTTGAGGACCTTCCGAACCTTTCCGAGATGAACGATCGCAAAACAATGGAAAGCTACCCCTAACCTTACAATAGATGACTGGTACAAAGAGGTATAGGATATCGCTTCAAACCAGGGCTGCCCAAAGTACGGTCCTAGGTGCCATATCCGATCTCCGGCACCAACTCATCTGGCCTTCAAAGCTCTTGTCGCTCCTGGAAGCAAAACTTGTAGTGACGAAGGCTTTGTGGGCTGGATGAATTGGCATTGGGGCCGGATCCAGGCCCCCCCCCCCCGGGCCATAGTGACCAGCCATGTGACTGGCCCGTGGCCCAAAAAGTTTGGGCACCCCTGCTTTAAACGATAAGTTAACATGGGAGTTTAATACTTTAAAAAGGGGTTTGATAAAAAGTTATCAGCATTGGAACATTTGGATATATTTTATTGAATACGGCGATGAAAAAGAAATTCTGGATATGAACCTGATCGAGAAACTTTGGAATTCTGGGAAAGTGGCAAATGTATGTTGAAAAAGTTATTGATAGATATTCAAGAGCAATTTTCCACACTGGTGTATTGGGTTTATATATATACCTGGAGTTCTCAGCCTTTTTAAGCCGGGGGTGGGGGGTGGGGGGTGTCACACTTCCTCAGACAGCTTCGGGGGCTGGACAGCCATTTTGCCCTTCCTCCACCCCATGGCACTTCCTGGGGTGGTGGAGACAGTGGTGGGGCCACATGAAATAGTGCCATGGGCCATATCCGGCCCACGGGCCACAGGTTGAGAATACCTGGCCTGCCCCCCATGCCCCCCCCCCATACTGTTTCTCTTTCTATGTGTGTCTCCTTTTTCCGGTGCCTTATCTTGGCCAGCCATGACGGTTTGCCCTTAAGGAGATCAGTCACGTGGCGCCAAACGTGCCGTGGGAGCTTAAGGCGAGGCAAGAGGCAACCGGAGATTACCCGTCCGGCCAGGGATCACCCGCCTCAGGGGCCCGTCTTGAGCTGCCTCCTGGCCCAGGGGCAGGGTTTTATTTTAGCAACCCAAGTGTCTGGTAAGCCAAGCCAGTCACAGGAAAGAGACCTAGAAAAGTCAGATTTGGACCCTTTAGACCAGTGACGACCAACCTTGGCATTCCAGGTGTTCTTAGACTTCAATTCCCAGAATCCCCTGCTCAGCAGGTGTGTTGACATGGGGCTTCTGGGAATTGAAGTCCAAGGACACCTGGAGGGCCAAGGTTCGCCGTCGCTGCTTTAGACCCGGAGTTTCCAAAATTTTCGAGCCAGGGGGGCCGGGTCACGTTCCCTCGGTCGTCTTTGAGGGCAGGTCGGTCATTTTGCCCTGGGTGGCCATTTTGTCCTGACACCTTCAAAGGGGGTGGCCGTTTTGTTTCTCGAAGGCCCTTGGAGGGGCGGTGGGCACACGAAATGGTGCCATGGGCCAGATCCGGCCCATGGGCCTTAGGTTGGGAACCCTGCTTTAGTGTGGTCCCCGAGCATCAGCACACCCTCTCTGCCTGCCTCCCTCCCTCCCAGCCTCATGTCCGGCTTGGCGACCATGGACTCCAAAGTGTGCGGCAAGATGGGCCTGATCACCATCACCTACTACCTTTGGACCACCTTCCTGGCCGTCACCACCGGCATCGTTTTGGTCATCGTCATCCACCCCGGGGTGGCGGCCCAGAAGGAGGAGTACACCGTCAGCAAAGTGGTGCTGAGTTCGGCCGATGCGCTCCTCGACCTCATCCGGTGAGCGAGCCCCGGACCCTTTCTGCCCCCCCCCTCGTATTCCAGGCGTTCCCAACCTTTTCAAGCCAGGGGGACGGGTCACGTTCCCTCGGCCAGCTTCCAGGGCAGGACGGTCATTTCGCCCTGCCTGCACAACGGGGGTGGCCATTTTGTCCTTTTGACACCTTCGAAAGGGGGTGGCCATTTTGTTTCTCGAATGCCCTCCGAGCGGTGGGGGCCACATGAAATGGCACCATGGGCCAGATCTGGCCCACGGGCCTTAGGTTGGGAACCCCTGTCGTATAAGCTTTCTTACTTCTTTCTCTCCTCTTTTCCCTCCTGCAGAAACATGTTCCCGTCCAACCTCATCGAGGCCTCGTTCCAACAGGTGCACTTCTGCTATACCTTTGGTCTTTGGCTTTTGGGCTTCTCCGACCCAGAATCCCCTCCAGGCCATGCCGGCTGTGGATTTTGGGATCTGTAGTCCCCAGAAGCCTCTTTTTTCACCTATTAAGTGCCAGACCGGCCCCATCTGACATCCACCTGTTGCCTCCTCTCTGCTCCCAGTACCGAACGGTCCTTGTCCCGGTAGTGAAGTCCTCGGGCGCCTCGGCGCAGCCTAGGAAGTCCCTCAGCCTCATCTACTTCGTGCCAGACACGGACAACCCCGAGATCCAGCGGCCGGTGCTACTCGAGATCACGCCCTCGCCGGACATGACGTACCGGACCCTTCCCGGGAGCAACCAGGAAATGAACGTTCTGGGGATCGTGATCTTCTCAGCCACAATCGGTACGTGGGGGGCA
The DNA here is from genome assembly GCA_030440675.1 of Furcifer pardalis. NCBI lineage: Eukaryota > Metazoa > Chordata > Lepidosauria > Squamata > Chamaeleonidae > Furcifer > Furcifer pardalis. The sequence continues at coordinate 44,394,942 of CP126898.1, forward strand.
AGGGGGGGACACAACAACCTTGCAGGTCCAGTCAAGGTCAAGGGTCGCCCTTTGCTCAAAAGCCAGTCGTATCCGACTCCAGGGTTCGGTGCTTGTCTCCGTTTACAGCCAAAGAGCCAGCCCGACCTGCGCCTCCAGACGTTTTTGTGGTCACGTGGCAGGCACGACTAGACACCAGAGGGCACAGAACGCTGTTACCTTTCCCTGCCTATTTAGGTCAAGGATCACCTTTGTTTGAAAGCCAGTCGTATCCGACTCTAGGGTTCGGTGCTCATCTCTGTTTATAGCCAACAAGCCAGCGCTGTCTGCAGACATTTACGTGGTCACGTGGCAGGCAGGACTAGACACAGTGGTTACCTTCCCACCCCAACGGTCCCAAGTCATCTCCTTGCAGTTCCTTGCTCTTGAACCTCTAGATTGGCAGGAGCTGGGACAGAGATGGGCGCTCACTCCGTCACACCACACTGGGGAATCGAACTTTGACCTTCCGCCCAACGAGTTCCTCCTAGACAAGGGTGTATGTGTGTGTGTGTGTGTGTCCCCGATTTGATGCCTTTTTGGCCATAACCGGCCCCTGCTTCCCACGACAGGTTTCCTCCTGGGAAAGATGGGGGAGCGCGGCGCCCCGCTGGTCAATGTCTGCCAGTGTCTGAACGAGGCCGTGATGAAGATTGTCTCCATGGCCGTCTGGTGAGTCTCGGGTGGGACAAGGGGGAGACCAAATGGATACCATTAGCAGCCTCCTGAATTCACACTTAGATCCCGAGTCCTCGGCAGAAGAGGGCAAAATGTCGGTCTGGCCCAGTGGTTAAAGCAAGGGTTCCCTGTCTTTTCAAGTCGGGGGGCTGGGTCACAATCTCTCAGTCAGCGTTGAGGGCAGGACGGTTATTTTGCCCTGCTTGCACGATGGGGGCGGCCATTTTGTCCTGACACTTTCAAAGGGGGCGGCTGTTTTGCTTCTCAAATGCCCTCAGAGGGGTGGAGGTGGGGGCCACATGAAATGGTGCCATGGGCCAGATCCAGCCCACAGTCCTTAGGCTGGGAACTCCTGATTTAAAGCATGTATAAAATTCATTGATAAAATCCAAGTGCTACAGATGAAACACTAAAAAAATAATTTTTCTGCAACTCTCTAATTCAAGAGTTCTCAACCTTTTAAAGCCAGAGGCCAGATCATGCTCCCTCAGACAGCTTCAGGGACCAGATGGCCATTTTGCCTTTCCTCCACCACATGGCACTTCCTGGTGTGGTGGAGGCGGTAATGAGCCACTTCCGGCCCACAGGCCGCAGGTTGAGAATCCCTGCTCTAATTAACCTGCTCCTGTACAATCTTGAATGGAAGAACTACAGGATCCAGAGTCTGTTTAGGTACAAGATACAGTTAAAAGGTACTACCCAGAACTGTATCTAAATGTAAAGGTTCCCCTTGCTCGAAAGCCGATCATATCCGACTCCAGGGTTCAGTGCTCATCTCTGTTTCAAAGCCGAAGAGCCAGCGCTGTCTGCTTCTGCAGATGTTTCAGTGGCCATGTGGCAGGCATGACGAGACACCAGTTCCCTGATCCTTCCAAGCTATCCAGCTCTTTCCCCCTTTTCCAGGTACTTCCCCTTCGGCATCGTCTTCTTGATCGCTGGCAAGATCTTGGAGATGGAAGACCCGGAAGTGATCGGGAAGAAGCTGGGGCTCTACGCCTTGACGGTGGTCATCGGCTTGGCCATCCACAGCCTCTTCTTCCTGCCCCTCTTCTTTGGGCTCATCACCAAGAAGAACCCATTCTCCTTCATGCGGGGGATCCTCCAGGCCCTAGTGATCGCCCTGGCCACCTCGTCCAGGTAGGCAGGGGGGAGTCCTGCTTCCACCCCCTCTGATAGGGTTGCCATAATTCTCTCCCACCAAACCGGAACAAAAGTATACTTGACAAAAATGAGCAGAATATCTACAAAATAGCCTTTTTAAAAAACAAACATAATGACAGCTATAAAACACTTTCACGTTAAATATCTCAGTACATAAATGAATTTTATTTACAACAGTTAATTCTTACTGTAAGACGATCTGTTGTACTTCTGAGAAGTCGCGTCGCGGTCAACTCTTAACATCCTCGGTTCCAGAAAACACACTGGTCACACTTATCGGGCGGTGGTGCGAGGCGAGGACATTAAGATGTGTCTCCAGGTCTACTTGAACACCAATGTGGCCGGAAATTGATGCCAAAAGTGTGAATTTATTTTAATTGTGTGTTATAATACAGAATAGGTCAGTTTTAAAAATCCGGGACTTTAACATGATTTTTTCTGAACTGGCCGGGACAATTTTTCCGACCTTGAATCCGGGACAGTCCTGGTTTTCCGGGACGTATGGCAACCCTACCCTCTGACCGCCGCACGGTTCTTTGGCTGCCACGCGGACCATCCGTGTCTTTCTCTCTCTTTCAGCTCAGCCACGCTGCCCATCACCCTAAAGTGTCTTCTCGAGAACAATGGGATCGACCGGCGCATCGCCCGCTTTGTCCTGCCGGTGGGGGCCACCATCAACATGGATGGGACAGCCCTCTATGAGGCAGTGGCCGCCATCTTCATCGCACAAGTCAACGAGTACGACCTCGACCTGGGCCAGATCATCACCATTAGGTGAGGTATCCCTAACAACCCCCCCCCCCCATCATAATCCTTACTAAGCTATACATTTCTGAAAACAGAGAAATCTACCGCCACACGCTGTGCTCACCAGAGCCAATCCAGTTCCCTCATAGTTTCCTCTCCGGCCTTTCCGCAGCATCACGGCCACGGCGGCCAGCATCGGAGCGGCTGGGATCCCCCAGTCGGGCCTCGTCACCATGGTCATTGTCTTGACCTCCGTTGGCCTCCCCACTGAAGACATCACCCTCATCATCGCCGTCGACTGGGCCCTGTGAGTGGGTTTCCCTCCCCGCCCTGGCTTGCTTCCCTGACCACGTTGGTGTGTATGTGTTCAGGAAGGGCGCAAAGGCTCTCCCAGTGGCTTGTGGGCCTTGGTTCCTGATCCAGGCACTTGCGGAGTGGATCCTGCACCGTTCCCTTCCCCGAGAGAGTAACATTGGCCTTTCAGATCCGTAACTCTGGGAATTGTGGAGATCCAGGGACTGGGGGGGGGGGGGAGGAAGGAAGCGCTCCCATTGGGCTCCTGGGCAGAGGGGCAGGGTGAACTCTATTCTGGGGGAGGGAGGAAGTGCTCCCATTGGGCTGCTGGGCAGAGGGGCGGGGTGAACTCTGTGCTGGGGGAGAGAGGAAGCGCTCCCATTGGGCTGCTGGACAGAGGGGCGGGCAAACTCTGTGCTGGGGGAGAGAGGAAGCGCTCCCATTGGGCTGCTGGGCAGAGGGGCGGGGCGAACTCCGTGCTGGGGAGAGAGAGGAAGCACTCCCATTGGGCTGCTGGGCAGAGGGGCAGGGCGAACTCTGTGCTGGGTGAGGGAGGAAGCGCTCCCATTGGGCTGCTGGGCAGAGGGGCAGGGTGAGTTCCCCCTCTGCCACATATGCCGTAGGTTAGCCACCAGTGTTAAGGGCTTCCCTCTCTTCCAGGGACCGGCTGCGCACCATGACCAACGTCTTGGGGGACGCACTGGCGGCCGGCATCATCGCCCACGTCTGCCGGAAGGATTTTGCCCCCCAGCCCACCAAGGTACAGGCAGATGCCGCGGGCGAGGGCAGAGACCCAGGGTGGGTGGACCGGGGTTGGTGCCGGGGAGGCTAAATCTACCCCCGCCCCCAGAATAGTTTATAGGTGGGGGAAGAACTTAGAATGCCGTGCTAGGGTCCAGGGGAGAGAGACCATGACTCCCTGGCCCAGAATCCTGACTCACTCCTCTGGACTACAAATCCTATCCTTCGCCAGGCATCCGGGGGGGGGGAGGGTACAGGTTCCCTTGAGGAGCGTTTCGGGATCATCGCGGCTTTCCGTGTCCCGACCAAACCATGGGCTGCCGAACCGAAGCCACGTTTTGGGGGGTTATGCAATGGCGCGGTGGGCCAGATCTGGCTCACGGGCCTTTGGTTGGGAACCCCCGGTTTAAGGCCTCATGTCACTCTCCTCGCAGGAACCCAAGAAGCACAAACGGAAGTCGGCCTTGGCAAAGACCTCCGTCTCTTGCAACATGAACCACGTGATGGAAGTGGTGGGGGAGGCGCTGCCGGAAGGCGCCAACTACAACATCTGCCAGGTGTGAAAAAAGCCTCTGGCGCCGCCCCGGGGGGAAGCAGCCAGTCCCGCTGCCATGGCCGCCGTCACTCCCCGAACGCACAACGAAGCCCTCCTCCGCCCGGTTTGCTCCGCGGAGAAGTCCCAGGCGGAGCGGAAACACAGGCAAAGGGTGGGGAAGGGGCGTGGGACGTCATGCCCGGCCGTGACGGGACGGCAGCCATTTTAGGGGGGCCCTGAACGCTCCGGAAAGTCACAGGTCCGACGTTTCTTAGCAGCTTTGATAGCAGAAGAAGTCGGAGGTCAAAGCGGACTTTTTTTTGAGAGAGAACTGTGAAAGTATTAAGAGGTAAAGTCAAGCCTTGTTTTTAAGAAGGGGCTGAGAATTGTCTTTTTAAAAAATACTTTTATTTTTAAAACTTTTTTTATAGCAAGATTTTTATAACACCCCCCTCCCCATAAATCTCATTCTCAAAGGTCAGCAACCCCCAACCGCAGCTCTGCCATCGCTTCCCAAAAAGATCTAGTGCAGTTCCCTGAGTAGACAGAAATTGCCTTTAGATAGGGCGGTACATAAATTAAATTAAATTAGGAGTTCATTAGAATATGATTACACTGCATCACAAAATAAAAATAAAATATTGTTCTGCTACTTGGTCTAATATCCACGTGTCCTACACTAAATCGAGTGCGCTGACTCCAAATCTGAAGTCCAATTCCGCCTAGGAGGACAGAATCTTAAGTACCATATATACTCGAGTATAAGTTGTTGTTTTAAATTGTTTTTTAGAGTTTTTAAACAGTGTTTTGTGTGTTTGTTGATTGGTTGTAAGCCGCCCTGAGTCGCTTACGCAAGTAGGGCGGAATATAAATTTAAATAAATAAGCCGGGGGGTTTTAGCCCCAAAATGAGCTCCGAAAAGGGATCTCGGCTTATACACGGGTCAATGACCACGAGGGTCCCAGGACCGTGCCGGATTGAGATGTGCCAACAATTTAATTAATTTTATCTATCTATCTATCTATCTATCTATCTATATGTTATCCTATCTATCTAACTATCGATCTAACTTAATGTTATCCTATCTATTTATCTAACTTAATGTTATCCTATCTATCTATATGTTATCCTATCGATTGATTAATCATCGATCGATCGATCGATCGATCTTACTTAATGTTATCCTACCTACCTACCAATTTATTTTTTCACATTTGTATTGCCGCCCACTCAGCAAGTAACTCTGGGCGGCATACAACAGTTACATAAAACCAGTTTTTAAAAACCTAATTAACAATACAATTAAATTTTTTAACCATATTTTCATGTATTTTGATTATTGAAACTCACTATCAGCGGCTGCATTTCCCCTCCTCGGCTTCTACTTGGGTCAATATATTTTCCTGGGTTTTCAGGTCAAAATTAGGCACCTTGGCTTATATTCGGGCCGGCTTATACTCACGTATATACAGGTAAGCAAATCTCACCCTCTTGGTTAGGTTCTTGCATTAATCTCATGAGGTATATTTGTCACAAAGGTAGCAAAAATTGTCCAGTTTATTAACACAGCTGCGCCTGCTCATCTTGAGCTCAAAACGGACTCATTCTGGCCTACCCAATAAGATGGTTTCGCACTAGAGACAAGCCCTTGGTCCATCTCGCCTTATGTACCTATTTCTGACCTCAGCTCACTGATTTGCCCAGACACGCTGGAGCATGGATGCCACCAGGGGACGTGATTCAGCTGAGGCAGCAGCAGGCCAAGCAGCTGCTGCCCGTTATCATGTCCCCATGTAAAAATACATGACCCAATGGCTGACCATTTGAACAGCTATCGCAGGCCCTAAAATCTGTACCTGATAATCAGCGCACTCGATATTGTGCGAATCACACGTGTTATTCCAAGTTGCAAAATTGTTGTCGTGCAGTGTTATTTGGGGCCAAGGTTGCTGACGCATCCGGTGGTCTGATCCGTGCGGTGCTTCCCCCAGGAGACCCCCCCTCCCAGAGAACCCGGCAGGTTGTCAGTGTGTGAATGTGTGTTTGTGTGTAGTACGAAGGGTGTCAGACGATGGGAAGTGGAAGAGGCAAGACAAGAGCAGCGAGCCGTTGGAAAGGATCGAAGCGTCACACATCTGGGCGAGTGGGTCTCTTTAGGCACAAAAGAGGCGGGCCGGCGGGTCGAAATGGGAGGCCGAGGGACAAGACGTGGTAGCCATTCTGTGGATTTTTTTGTTGGAAGGTGCTTTCAATTTTTATTAAAAAATAATAATGATAAAAGTGGTTTCCAAATGTGATTGTTCTATTTATTAGCTCTAGAGCAGGGGGTTCCTGACCTTTTCAAGCCGGGGCAGCCGGGTTATGCTCTCGCAGTCAGCTTTGAGGGCCGGACGGCCATTTTGCCCTGCCTGCATGACAGGGTGGCCATTTTGTCCCGACAGCTTCAAAGTGGGTGGCCATTTCGTTTCTCAAATGTTCTTCGAGGGGGGGCACATAAAATGGTGCCATAGGCCAGATCCGGCCAACAGGTCTTGGGCTGGGAACCCTTGCTCTAGAATGAAATAAACGTCCCTCTTAGTAAAGGGACTGTGGTGGCTCAAAAAAGTGGTTAAGAATCTGAAACGACCTAGTAGTTTCGAAAGTGACAAAGTGTAAGCAGATAAATAGATACCGCTTTGGCAGGAAAGGTAACGGCATTCCATGCTCTCCGGTCTCTAGTCCCGCCTGCCACAGGTCCACAGAAACGTCGGCAGACACAGCCAGCGCTGACTTTTTCGGCTATAAACAGCGATGAGCACCGAATCCAAAGAGTCAGATACGACTGGCTTTCAAGCAAGGGGTGACCCCTTGACCTTTACCTAGTAGAGCAAGGATTGTCAACTTGTGGCCCGCGGCACCATTTCATGTGGTCCCCTCCACCGCACCAGGAAGTGTCATGTGGTGGAGAAAGGGCAAAATGGCCGTCTGGCCCTTGACGCTGTCCAAGGGAACGTGACCCGGCCCCCGGTCTTAAAAGGTTGAGAACTCCTGTTGTAGGACCTCATGGTGTCCACAAGAGGGAGACACTTCAATGTAAAATGGACCCCCTCCCATAGTCCAGGCTCACTTTCCATTACGGGACGGACTCCATTTTTACACAGAAGAGTCTCCCTCTTCTGGCCACCAAGCGCCACTACAACAAGGGCAGCGAAAAGAGTCCGGATTTTGAGCAGCTCACAAAATAACCTTAAATCTTGGGCACCCAGCCTTATACCCCATTCTTTCCTACGCGTGAAACCCTTCTGTCCCCGAAGTTGGCACTGAAACCATCTCCCACTAGTGGCCACGGGATGCCAGTGCAGCCTTCGTTATTTCTTACGGGAGGAGTTCATAACCTTAAGCCGGGTGGGCCGGCTGCACTCCCTCAGACAGCTTCGGAGGCCGGACTGGTATTTTGTCCTTCTTCCACCACATGGCACTTCCTGGCATGGTGGAGGCGGTGCAGGGGGAGGCACATGAAATGGTGCCGTGGGCTGCATCCGGCCCACAAGCCGCAGGTTGGGAATCCCATTCCTGTATATAGTTTGAAATTCAGAACAGAATCATAGAATGAGTTTGAAGCTCAATCTAGAGAGCTGAAACAAGACTGTAGTTATGTTTAACTTCATACCCCGTTTATTATTACGCCGATGTACTGTACCTTTTACTTTTTGTGTCTCAAGTGGCTAAGACACTGACCTGAAGGTCGGCACGGTCAGCAGTTCGATACCCGAATACTACAGGACGGAGTGAGCTCCCATCTCTGTCCCAGCTCCTGCCGACTTGGTCGTTCAAAAGCAAGACATTGCGAGTAGATCAATAGGGACCACTTCGGTGGGAAGGTAAACAGTATTCCGTGCGTTCCGGTGTCTAGTTATGCCTGCCACGTGACCATGGCAACGTCTGCAGCAGCAGACAGCGCTGGCTCTTCGGCTATGGGACAGATGAGCACTGAACCCTAGAGTCGGATACGGCCGACTTTCGACCTTTACCTATCTTAACCTAATTTTGAAGAAGTCCCAGAGGTAGAAGTTTTGTTTTCTTTGCGTTAACTCTGTGAATATTTTAATGTTGTGGAGTGTTGCAAATACAGGCAGAGAGTCACTGCCAGATAATTTTCAGTGTTACGGAGGAAATAATAGTTCAGAAATCTAACAACATTTTTATGGTTTTTTTTAACCCTTTCTTCATTCATTCATTCTTCAAATTTCTTTTTATTCCCTCTTCATATACAAACCTTTTCACGATTCTGACTTCGGCTTCCAAATCTCCTGATCTCATTGAATGAAATTTTGCCAGACACATCTTAATATCAACTTAATATCCATTTATTGTTGGGGCTTAAACTCCCTCTGACCTGCCGCTTTTTCCAACACAAAACTCCACTCAAGTGTGTCGAATGCTACAAATTTTATTGAAGAGTTAAGGTACAGTTCGGGAACAGAAAACAAAGAGAGGACATGTAAGAAACAGCACACGGAGTGTTAAATATTTTAGTACCGGTTGTTGACGTTATAGGGGAAAAAATAGGAATATTTAATTTTCTGTATCTCTCCAACGCTATCTGAGCCTTGTGGAAATTTCATACATCTAGGTCAGTGATGGCGAACCTTGGCACTCCAGGCGTTCTTGGACTACAATTCCCAGAAGCCCCGATCAGCAGGAGTGCTGACTTGGGCTTCTGGGAATTGCAGTACAAGAACACCTAGAGTGCCAAAGTTTGCCATCATTTTCTAGGCATTTTTTAAAAATTTAAATCTTCCAGACAATTTAGCAAGACGTCTTAAATGGATCGTTGGGCGCCTTTGAACCTTTAAACGAGAGATTACTTCGAAATTCTAGAGTTAATCATGTCACATTTCTTGCTAATTTAGGTCATTTTCCTAATTTTTAGTCTACAACTTTTTGCAAAGTTGGCCGTTAATTCCCCCCTCGGATGTTTTCTCTGAATTTTGCAGACGATCAGGCCAAGAAGCTGAACCAATTTCAGAGGGGAGGGTTCAGCCCCGGGGACCAACCCCTGTAAAATTCCAGCTCAAACCCAGAACAGATTTCCACATCTCCCATGACCTCTCAAAATATATCTCCCATCGGGATCCAAGAGGAAGGCTATTTGAGACTAAAGACATTTGTAACCACGAAGCTTTCCATAACACCACCTTTAAATTGGATAACTGGTCCCCTTAAAAGATTTTTAAAATCTTGCTTAATGTGGCAGTTAAGTCTGTTTGCTTGTTAAAAATTGGTTCCGCCGAGATGTTGGCCAAAGCTAATTGCTTTAAGCAACCAAATAACACCAAGTTCTCCTCATTCCAGCGTGTCTCGCCATAATCTCTTTACCTACTTTAGACTCATTTGCCACTCAACTCTATCATTTCCCTTTTCCCTCCCAAATACTGCCCTCAACTCACAAAAGCTTTCTCCTGGAAAGTCGCCTTGGTCCAGTCCAGTCCAACCCAACCCAGAAGTTGCCCTTATTCCATCTCAATTTCCTCCACCTCTGGTTTGCCGGAGGGAGTAAAGGGCCCCACCAGCCAAGAGAGTGGGGCGTTATGGGCCACTTGCTCTATCAGTTCTTCAGTCAACTTCCGGGCCTTGACAACCTTCTCCCGGCTTTGGGCCAAGACGGAGCTCGACAGGTCCTGAAGGGACTTGGCAGACGTAAAGTTGGCACGGAGGTCCTCCACGTTCTGCCGCACGAGAGCCACTTTCTCCTGGAGGCTTGCGGGAAGACCTTGGAGGTTAGAAACCAGCACTGTGGTGGCAGACTGGAGCTGTTGGGCAAGGCCGCGAGAGACCTCCAAAGCTTGAGTCTCGATCTGCTGGAAGAGGAGAGAACGTGTCAAGGTTGAAGTTGGTGTGGGCACTGTAGGGAGACATGGAATTCCAGCTGTTGAGTGACTCAACCCACATCAACGTTGGCCAACAGCAATGTTGGCCAAGAGTCAACAAATAAGGACAACTACAGTCCTACAGAACATAACACAGTCTCCATTCTTGGGCAAGGCCTAGCCTTCAGGATGCTATGGCGCTGTGATGCCCATGAACCTTCACCAGTGCTCAAAGACATCCGGAGCTGATGGGAGAGGTAGTCAAAAGACAGCTAGACATCAAAAGACCTCCAATTTGCTCACTACCAATGTATCAACGACGTTCTCTTCAACATTAAGAATGTTGATGGATCTTCTCAAGACCTTCATGAGCTGGTGGACTCTTACAGAAAGCTGTCCAATGGGTTGTAGACACCCCAAATTCACAGGACCCCAAAACTAAGTAGAGCGCCCACCTTAGATGGAAGAAGCTGTTTCAGAAAGTCACCCTCAACATAAGAAAACTGGGTTGTCCTCTTTAACGCTAGTACCAACAAATATCTGAAGGCCCATCTACATTTGGGTTCCCAACCTTTTCATGCCCCCTCAGTCAGCTTCGAGGGCTGGATGGCCATTTTGCCCTGCCTCCATGCTGGGGGTGGCCATTTTGTCCCAACTGTTTCAAAGGGGGTGGCCATTTTGTTTTTCAAATGCCCTTGGAGGGGCAGGAGCACATGAAATGGTGCCATGGGCCGGATCTGGTAACCACCTACCTCTGCATGAGGCACATCTTTCTGGCAAGCCTCGGACGATTGCTGCTCACGCCACTGCAACCACATCTGATGGAGCTTTTCTTGACCACTCTGGATCTTTTGGTCAACCCCTTGCTTGACCTGCTCGATCTAGGACGACAAGAGGGGTAGAGCGCGCTCGGTGGCCATTTTTAAAGATGATGACACACAAGTCGGAATTGTAAAGTACCCACAAGACCCCAAGGTGTTGTACCACTTCACTTGATTCAAATAACCTTTGCTAGACCTAAGATGCTACCCAAGGGAGCTTTTGCAAGACATCAACTGCTATTTTTGGTCTGCTTCTCAGACAGACAGCTGGCTTCCCTTTTCCTGCCCTTCCTCTACCACATGGCACTTCCTGGTGTGGCGGAGGTCCCACATGAAATGGTGCTGTGGGCCACATTCGGCCCGCAGGCCACAGGTTGAGAATCCCTGGTCTAGTAACATTTCAATTTCCTCTAACTCTGAATCTGGGACGGGAGGACCAGAAATGTAGACCAAAGCAAAACCAGGATTTGCAGAAACTTTGGTCTTGGGTGGACAATGATGACCCACGATCTTAACTGCTAATCTACTGTGAAATTAGCTTGTGGGGCAATATGGGGGGCGGGGTCATAATCCCTCAGTCAGCTTTGAGGGCTAGACTACCATTTTGTCCTGCCTGGGGCAGCCATTTTATCCCAACAGATTCAAAGGGGGTGAGTATTTTGTTTCTCAAACGGCCTTGCAGGGGTGGGGTAGGGACCACATGAAATGGCATAATGGGCCAGATCTGGCCTACAGGAATCCCTGGGTTAGATCCTAGTTCCCCCCTATACCGAGCTATGAAACGCACCATTGCTAAGCCCGACCCCAGCCAGAATCCTATTACAAAATTCTCAAGAGAAACTGCACAATTATTATTATTATTTTGGACGACAGAAACAAGTGTGTAAATTCTGGCCTGTAGATTTGACTCCTCTCAGCCGGCTGTCATAGGGCTGAAATCTAAGTAAAGCCACATGAGTAGACAGTCAAGAGAGGACCTCCACAGACCTGGGTTCAAATCCCCTGCAGGGCAATGAAAACTCAAGGCACCCGTTGAAACCCACTCCTTAAACATAACATATCTTGAATACTCAATTACAGGGGTTCCAAATTTAAGGCCCATGGGCCAGATGCAGCCCACTGTGCCATTTCACGTGGCCCCTGCCCCTGGCTTGAAAAGGTTGGGACCCCCTGATCTGTTAGATTCGCCGCAATTCGGAATAAATTTCGCGGGCACTTAGATACGTAGGTGGTCCGCTCTTACCAGCTCAATGGTTTGGTGGAGCTGACCAAGGGCCTCTTGAGTCCCCTGCTTGGCGTCTTTCAACTTGGCCAACGACTGTTGGTAAGCCCGCTGGCGGACTTTGGCCGAGAGGGACCCCAGGCGCACGAAGTAGCTCCTCTGCTTTTTCTGCTCTTCAATGGTAGCCAACTCGAACCCTTCCACCGAGGTGGCCAGCTTGGCTGCGGGGAGAGAGAAGCAACTGTCAGCAGGGCAAGGAACATCTGTGGCAGTGATCTAAGTCAACACTCCTGCTGGTCAGGGCTTCTGGGAACTGAAGTCCAAGAACACCTGGAGGGCCAAGGTTGGCCATTACTGATCTAGGGACGTAGAACATCTAGCAACCAAAAGTTGAGAGCCTAAACCTATGATGGCGAACCTTGGTGAACTGCTGGAGCATGCGTGCCACAAGGGGACATGATTCAGCTGAGGCGGCAGCAGGCCTAGCGGCAACTACAGCTATGATACTGTCCCCATGTAAAAAAACATTAACCAATGACGGACCATTTGAACAGCTATAGCAACTCTAGAAGGAAAACCCCAGGCCCAGCTCCGATATGACGAGACCTTCAACCCCAAAGCACCACCATCTTACCCAGTTCTTCATCTGTCATTGGAAGATAGCGGTCAACCAGCTCTTCCGATTTCCCCAGGACGGAGTCCACCCCACTCGACACCATCTGGCCCACCGATGAACCCATGACCGTGTTGACGCTGCTGGTGACGGCCGACTTGGTCATCTCCATGCTGCCGGAGACTACAGACTTGGTCATCTCCACACTGCCTGAGACCACAGACTTGGTCATCTCCACGCCCCCGGCCACCGCCTCCTTGGTTTTATCCACCACACCGGAGACAGCGCTGCTGACCACGTCGCGGGCCCCGGTGAGGGCATCCTTCGCGCCCGTAACAGTGGAGGTCACGAGGTCTTTGGTGTCCGAAATGAGCTGGAAAAGACCATTTTTCACAAAAAAAAATTCAACCCACTGCTGGAAAGGTTTTGGAGTTGATTTAATGTAAAGGTTCGCCCTTGCTTGAAAGCCAGTCATATCCAACTCTAGGGTTCAGTGCTCATCTCAGTTGATAGCCAAAGAGCCGGCACTGTCTGCGTTTGCAGACGTTTCCGTGGACATGTGGCAGGCTTGACTTAAATGCACGAAACACTGTTTACCTTCCCAGCTAAGTGGCACCCGTTTATCTACTTCAGCAGTTCTCAAACTTTTTAAGCTGCGGTCCAGGCAGCTTCAGGGGCCGGATGGCCATTTTGCCCTTCCTTCACCACATGGGATTTCCTGGTGTGGTGGAGACATGGGGGGGGGGGACATGAAATGGTGCCGCGGGCTGCAAGTTGAGAATCCCTGATTTCTATTTGCAAGGGCTGCGGTGGCTCTGTGATTAAGAAGCTCGCCTCGTTAGCTGGAATGCCGGCAAGTCGGCAGTTCGAGACCTGGGTACTGCAGGACAGACTGAGCTCCCGTCTCTGTCCCAGCTCCAGCCAACCTTAGCAGTTCAAAAGCAAGAAACAACAAGGAGATAAACAGGCACCGGATCTTGGGGGCACGAACGGAGCCTCATTCGGGCGTCTCCTGAGCAGAGTTTCATCCACACACACAAAAAAAAAACCTTTTGACCCAGAATAATTTCTGGCATGTAATTATTATCATCTACTTGCTTTCAATCTGCTTGGTTGGTAGAAGCTGGGACAGAGGCGAGAGCGCACTCTGTCGCTCAGCACTCGGGTCTCAAAGTGCCGACCTTCCAGCCGTCAAGTTGAGCATCTTAACCACTAAGCACGTAGGTAAGAAAAAAAACCACCATGTAGTCTCTTTTCCAGTATAAAGTTCTTTATGGTTACCTTTTCCGTCGGCTGCTGGAGGATCGGCAGCTTCTCCTCTAGCTTGTCCAACCCCTTGCAAGCGTATTCGTTCGCCGTCGAAACTAGGGAGAGGAAAAACCACCTCGTTAGGAAGCTAAATTAAACGAGGACGCGCCATCGTGAACATCTGGACCGCCTTGTTCCGACAGCTCCCAATGGGACGCCCTGACCAAGGTACAGAACAGGCTGTCTCAATGTTTTGGGGCCATGGGCCGGATCACTACCCTTCAGAAGGCTGAACAGGCTGGTCACGTGAGTTCTTGTGCATAGTCTCACACGATTTTGTGCATTTTCGGGAAGTTCATGCGCAAAAACACCTTTTTGCGTGCTTCCACCACTTACAGTGATGGCAGCCAGAACGAGGGCAGAGGGCCACATGAAATGGCTCTGCAGGCCGCACCCGGCCCGCAGTCCATAGGTTGTGATTGCCTGTTATAGAAGGTTTATTATTTATTAATTAATTAACATTTATATTGTAACGATGCTGGGTGGCTTACAGATTTAATAGATTTATATACTGCCCTATCCAAAGGACTCTGGGCAGTGATAACAGACCATGTCTAAAAGCCAGTGCGTATCCGACTCTAGGGTTGGGTGCTCATCTCCGTTTACAGCCAAAGAGCCAGGGCTGCCTGCATCTGCACATGGCAGGCACAACTTAACGCGGAATGCTGTTGATCTTCCCCCACCAAAGTGGTCCCTATTGATCTACTTGCAATGTCTTGCTTTCGAACAGCTAGGTTGGCAGGAGCTGGGGCAAAGACGGGCGCTCATTCCGCCCTGCAATACCCGGGTCTCGAACTGCTGACCTGCCGCCTTCCAGTCAGTAGCGTCTTAGCCACTGTAGTCCCTAGGAAAGTTTTAAATAGGTTTCATTCCCCCCCCCCCCATTGTTTCCTCCCAAATCCGACTCACTCTGGGGTTCCAGCTTGCTGAGGAGGGGCTGCGCCCCACTGGCAGCCACCGAGGCGATAGACTTCACCCCCTTTTCTGCCACGTCAAAGGCGGACTTCACGTAGGGGTGGCTCTCCTTTGTGGAAGTGTAGGCGGCCGAGACCATGTCGTAGGCGGAACTGACCAACGGCAAGCTGGCCACACGGTCGGCCACGTTCTGGCGGGGAAACAAAAGGCCATCATGAGGACTAGCAACTTGAATGCACTCATAAAAGTGCTCTTAAGGGGCGTTTGAAGGGGTTTTTGCCATCTCCCAGGGCCCTGTGTTATATTCTCTCCAACCTATTTGTTAGATCAGGACTTTCCAATTTAAGGCCTGTGGGCCGGATCTGGCCCTTAGCACCATTTCATGTGCCCCCCCCAGGATTGTAGATGTGGGTGGGCAAATATTTTTTTCCCAGGTTGGGCCTCTTCAATGCATTCTTCTGGGAAGCTGCGCCTTGCCAGGGTGGGCCAATGGCTAAATGGCTCTGGCCTGCATCTGGCTATGGCCCTGCTCTCACCCACCCCTGCAAGGACATTCAAGAAACAAAACGGCCGCCTCCTTTGAAAGCCTCGGGACAAAATGGCCACCGCCATCATGCAGGCAGGGCAAAATGGTTGTCCGGCCCACGAAGCTGGCCTACAGAGCATGACCTGGCCCACCAGCTTGAAAAGGTTAGGAACCCTTGGGTTAGATAGATGGAAAATAAATTAAAAAGGGAATAGAAAATACAGTAAATAAAAGAAAGGGACAATATTATACAAGAAAAGGACGACAGAGATAGACAAATAGATAGAATAAATCTTTCTCTTCATGCCAACCTACCTCACACGGTTGGGGGTTGTGAGAATCCGGAGCGGTGGAGCTTTGAAGCTGGACAGAAAAACAGGCGAGAAATGGACAAGCTTGGTTGTGAAGGACTTTGTTTTGAGCTAGGCTTCCCTTTCCTCCCCCGAATCATGCTGGGTTAATTAATTAATGTTATTTAATTTCTGTGGACATGTGGCAGGCATGACTCAACATGGAGCGCCATTTACCTTCCCACCAAAGTGGTCCCTTATTTATCTACTTGCAATTTCGAACGGCTAGGTTGGCAGGAGCCGGGGCGGACAGCAGGAGCTCACTCCATCCTGCCCTACTCTGTTCTCATCCTGCCGTCACGTTCGACGTCTTAACCACTCTGCCGCTGCCGTGTTAGATGTCAGTTAATACCCCTGCAAACTCTTACCTTCTGATCGGACTCGTTTGGGGCATCTTTGGATTGCTCTTTGGAAGCCATGATTCGGCAGCTGGACGGCAGACCAACGCGGGCCACGAACACTGGAAAGTCACCGAAAACTGTTAAAAGAGAAAAAGAATTAAAGAGTTGGTTGGAGAACTCGCTGGAACCGCTCCCGTCTCAGAGGTCGTGAGATAACACCACTCTGTCATCATGGTACGCTGGGTCGGTCGTTTAAACTTTGCTTCCTAGAGAAGGTCCTTCGGGGTTTCAGATACGGGGAAAGTTTTATTTAATCTCCTCCCACAACCCATAAATCTCTCCTTACGCCCTTCGCTGAACCTTAGACACCCCCCCCCCCAGGAATTCACAGGACTGCATTCGGAAGAAACCTACTTAAAAGACTATGCAAATTTCCAAATACTGTAACTGGATTTTTTAAGGGTTCCAAATAGAAGCAACCCAAAACGCTGTTGACCTTCCCCACTGAAGCTGGCCTATTCATCTCCTTGCAATGTCTTGCTTCCGAACGGCTAGGTCATCAGGAGCTGGAGTAGAGACGAGAGTGGCATGGGACGGATTCATTGGCATTGGGGGCCGGGGCCGGCCCATGGGCTATAGTTTGGGCACCCCTGCCTTACAAACTAAACTAAACTGAACCGAACTGGCAAATCGATATGGGGACAATTAATCTTTCAATCCACCATCCTTTCCAACATTAAGCAAATCTTGGGGTGTGAAATTTCCTTCTTCTTCAGAAAATGTGCCAGCTGGTTTATTGTCACATATCTGGGCCAAAGGGCAAGCGCTCCTTTCACCCAGAGTCCAGATGTTGTAAGAAATGTTGCAAGAATGACTCAACTTGGGAAAGAAACCTCAAGAATTAAAGGTAAAGGTCACCCTTGCTCGAAAGCCAGTCATATCCGACTCTAGGGTTCAGTGCTCATCTCTGTTTACAGCCAGAGCCAGCCCTGTCCGCATCTACAGACCTTTCCGTGGTCACGTGGCAGGCATGACTAGACGGAGGGCGCCGTTTACCTTCCCCACCAAAGGGCTCCCTATTTATCTGCTTGCAGTGTCTTGCTTTTGAACGGCTAGGCTGCCAGGAGCTGGGGCAGAGACGGGCGCTCACTCCGTCCTGCTGTACCCGGGAATCGAACTACAACCTTCCGGTTGTCTAGTTCAGTGTCTTAAAAAATGCTCAAATATATAATGAGCTTTTAATGCCCCCAGCTAGCTGGGTACTCATGTAACCGACCTTGAAAAGACGGACGGCTGAGTCAAGGCTTGAGCCTGGGTCAAGGTCAAACTCACAACCTTTTGGGTTGTAGGCCAGCTGTTTAACCACTGCACCACCAGATGTATATGTAATGCACCATAGAGAGGGATATAGATGAAAGGAAGGAAGGAAAGAAGGAAAGGATTAGAGAGGATATAGATGAAAGGAAGGAAGGGATTACAGAGAGAGGAAGGGATATAGATGAAAGAGAGGAAGGAAAGAAGGAAGAGATTAGAAGGATGGATATAGATGAAAGGAAGGAAGAGATTAGAGAAAGAGGGATGGATATAGATGAAAGAAAGAGGAAGGAAAGAAGGAAGAGTTTAAAGAGGATGGATATAGATGGAAGGAAGAGATCAGAGAGAAGAAGGGATATAGATGGAAAGAAGGAAGAGATTAGAGAGAAGGATGGATATAGATGGAAGGAAGGGATTAGAGAGAGGGATGGATATAGATGAAAGGAAGGAAAGAAAGAAGGAAGATAGAGAAGGATGGATATAGATGGAAGGTAGGAAGAGATTAGAGAGGGAAGGCTATAGATGGAAGGAAGGAAAGAAGGAAGAGATTAGAGAGACGGATGGATATACTGTAAATGGAAGTAAGGAAAGAAGGAAGAGATTAGAAAGGGGGAGGGATATAGATGGAAGGAAGGGATTAGAGAGAAGGAGGGATATAGATGAAAGGAAGGAAAGAAGGAAGAGATTAGAGAGAGGGAGGGATATAGATGGAAGGAAGGAAGGAAAGAAGGAAGAGATTAGAGAGAAGGATGGATATAGATGGAAGGAAGGAAGGGATTAGAGAGAAGGAGGGATATAGATGGAAGGAAGGAATTAGAGAGGAGGGATATAGATGAAAGGAAGGAAAGAAGGAAGAGAATAGAGAAAGGGAGTGATAGATGAAAGGAAGGAAGGAAAGAAGAGAGAAGGATGGATATAGATGGAAGGGGTTAGAGAGAAGGAGGAATATAGATGGAAGGAAGGGATTAGAGAGAGGGATGGATATAGATGGAAGGAAGGAAGAGATGAGAGGGAGGGATATAGATGAAAGAAAGTTGTATAAACTATACAGCACAGAAAAGGGGTGAAAAACAAGAATATTATGGTCCAGTGAGAAAGAGGGGGAAAAGATATAGAAATTAAAAAAAACCCTACAACCAGGGTAGATTGTAATACTGGGAGAGATAAAATTAAGGTAGTAGGAAGTGTGGAGACCTAGATGTGAGATGGAGACATTAAGTTAAGGAAGCCACAACTTTTCATATTGAAGGTGTCCAGTCTATTCCGGTGCTGTCGATATCAGGTGGAAAGGAGGGCCACTTCTTTGGGGGGGGGGGGACAGGGTTTGTTACAGCTGATCATTCAAGGCGAGGAAAGAGGAGGAAAAAATGGCAGAGAGCATTAAAGAAACTAGAAGATGCTGGACTCAAAGCCAGATTTATCTTCATTTTTTCTTCACTTCCTCTTTTATCCCTTCCGATGCTGATTAGCCAGATTTGGCAATTAAGAAAAAATCAATTAAAAAGGACAACGTGATGTTAAAAAGCTCTACATTCCTGAATAAATAACTTCAGCCCAGTAATTTACTGAGATAGTTTTAGGAAATTTGTCAAGTGTGTTACATTCCAAATAAATAAATATATCCATAAAGAAATCTACAGAAGATGCTTGCTACAAACTTTACTTCAAATTTGTTTGCTTTTGAAAGGAAGACTATTAAGAAAGTTTCTAAGAACTTGTTTTAAAGCTACTGGTAGTTACATTCTAAATACTACCGATCAGTAAAGAAAACTTCCACAGAAGTGGCTACAAACTTTATTTTGACTCCTCTGTAGAAGACAAACTTGGAGGTCAAAAAAAGTTTATAGAAACTTCCACTGTGGCTTTATTGGTAAATTTATTTATCTGGAATGTAACTATATTTTAAAAGCCGTTCTTCAAAACTTCTCAACCATTTGCCTTCTTTCTTCAGAAGACAAAAAAACCGAGAAAGTTCCTAAGAACTTGTTTTAAAAGAAAGTTACATCCCAGATAAATAATTATACAGTATCAGTAAATAAAACCAGGGCAAACTTTTTACTTTGTCTTCTAACGGAAGGCAAACTTTTACTGAGAAAGTTTCTAAAATACTTGTCCTTAAGGCAAGTTAATAAAAGTGAAGGTTTCCCTTGCTCGAAAGCCAGCCGTATCCAACTGTAGGGCTCAGTGCTCATTCCAGATAAATAAATAAACTATAATAGAAGTTTCTATAAACGTTTATCTAAAAGTTTTTTTCTTCCACAAAGGGGTCAAAATAAAGTTTGTAGCAACTTTCTGCGGAAGTTTTCTTTATTGGTTTCCCTTGCTCGAAAGCCAGTCGTATCCGACTCTAGGGTTCAGTGCTCATTCCAGATAAATAAATAAACTATAATAGAAGTTTCTATAAACGTTTATCTAAAAGTTTTTTTCTTCTACAAAGGAGTCAAAATAAAGTTTGTAGCAACTTTCTGCGGAAGTTTTCTTTATTGGTTTCCCTTGCTCGAAAGCCAGTCGTATCCGACTCTAGGGTTCAGTGCTCATCTCTCTCAAACTTTTAAAACAAGTTCTTAGAAACTTTCTTCGTAGTTTGTCTTCCTTTCAAATGGGGGGGGGGGAAGCGACTACAAATTTCCCACCCCCAAGAACTTATCACAGAGAGAAACAGAAATAAATGGAAGAAACGCATACACGCCCAAATTAATCATAACGTTACTACAAAAGTTAGGAGGAACTTATACGAAAGCGCTTTCGCTCCCCACCCCCCAAGTAATTTAAAAATAACACAACTAGGGCCAAAGTTTAGAAAGAAATTATAAACAAAAGGAATTCGCCTCCTAAAACTAGAAGGGAAAACGACCCCCCAAACAAAGTTTCAAAAGTTTTTTACGCACAAAAGTTGCCAAAGTAACGCAAACGGGAACCAAAACTTACCAGCGTGCTTCCACCGAAGGACTTTCCGGCGCCGGGCACGCCCTCTTCCTTATATACGATCCGGAGTCACTCCGGTCCCCCCCGAAAGCCATCGTGATCAGAAGCCAGCCAACCCCGATGCACGGGTGGGGTCCCTAAATTGGGAAAACAAAAGGAGGTGGGGGGGAGAAGGGGTGAACAGCGCACGCGCCTCCCAGCCGGCTCCATTTTCCAATTAACTAATTAAGCGGGTAGTTAATTAAACACACCAGAAAAGGCCGCCCATCCTTCGGAATGGAAGATGGAAGGGATGCGCCTGGGCGCAGGCGGGAAGGGAGTTAGAAAAGAGTTTATGGTCTTCTGCTGTACATCGGACTCTTTTTTTACACTCAGGCAGGCAGATGTTCCACCGGTGGAGCTGGGGAGGGTCCCTAGGAAGGAGTGACACACAGACACACCAGAAAGTATTGTGCTCAACAACCCTACTCCGCCATTGCAAACTCGAAAGTCGTGGTTTCCTTAACTTAGTTTGTCTTTCTCACATTCGGTAGTCCTCATCTCCTACTATTTCCAATCCCCCTCCCCGTTTTACCTGTCTTTTCCAGTTTTTTACACACACACACACACACACACAAATGTGTGTGTGTGTGTGTGTGTGTAAAAAACTGGTCCTTCCTAGGGACCCTCCCCAGCTCCACCGGTGGAACATCTGCCTGCCTGAGTGTAAAAAAAAAATCCGATGTACAGCGGAAGGCCATAAACACAAATGTGTGTGTGTGTGTGTGGTTTTGCAGTACTCAGAGACCCCTTGCTGGAAATCCAGTCATATCCAACTCTAGTGTTCAGTGCTCACCTCCGTTTCCAAGCCGAAGAGCCAACGCTGTTTGCTTCTGCACACCTGTCCGTGGTCACGTGGCAGGCACGACTAGACACGGAGTGCCGTTTACCTTTCCCACCGAAGTGGTCTCTATTTAGCTACTTGCAATTTCTTGGCTCTTTCGATAACTTTCTGAAAACCCGGTTTTGTTCCCCCCCCCCCCCAAAGTAGAGAGCAGTCTTTCCACACAAAATACCTTACTTTTAGATTTTCTCCTCTTTGCACAGTCTTAATCCAAGTGATAACCGAAAGCAAACCGTCCAAATATTTATTTACTGGGATTTTTACCCCCCTCTTGTTGTTAAATTATTGCAGGCCGGTTTCAGACTTGCTCAGAGATCAAAGATTTTTAACCTCCAGCCGAAACCGGCCCGGGGGGGGGGGGATCTAGAAGGGGGGAAACTGTGTTTAGCCGGACTATGGACCAAGATTGGCACGGATCCGGACTTTGCCCAGATTCTTGACTTATTCGTCACGGCGTCCTCGTGACATGACGCGAAGCCGACCGAAAGCCGCCCAAAGTTTGCCGAGCGGGTTCTCTAAAAAAGGGGGACCACAAAGTGATTCGAAGTCACAAATAACGTCCCAGTAGGAAAAGCTCAAAGGTCGGCCTTGCTCGAAAGCCTGCCGCCTGCAGACCTTCCCCGTGGTCACGTGGCAGGCATGACTAGACGCCAGAGCGCATGGAATGCCATTTACCTTCCCACTGAAGTGGTCCCTATTTAAAGGTCAAAGTTTCCCTTGTTCGAAAGCCAGTCATATCCGACTCTAGGGTTCAGTGCTCCTCTGTTTCATAGCCCAATAGCCCGCGGCGTCTGCGTTTGCAGCCATTTCCCTGGACATGAGGCAGGCATGCCTAGACACTGGTTTACCTTCCCGCTGAAGTGGTACCTATTTATCGACTTGCAATTTCTTGCTTTTGAACGGCTAGAATGGCAAGAGTTGGGACAGAGGCGGGACCTCATTCCGTCGGGCAGTACTCGGGAATCGAACCGCCGACCTTCCAGTCGGCAAGTTCAGTGGCTTAACCACTTGAGCCACCGCAGTCCCCTAGTGAGGGAAATTGGATTGAAATGGACGCACTAAGGCCAGTGGGCTGGATCTGGCCCATGGCGCCATTTTCACGCGGCCCTCCGCACCTGCAAGAGCATTTGAGAAATCGAACAGCCCCCGCTATGAAAGTGTCGGGACAAAATGGCCGCCCCCATCTTGCAGGCAGGGCCGAATGGCCGTCTGGCCCACAAAGCTAACCAAGAGAGCGTGACCTGGCCCGCCCCAGCTTGAAAAGGTGTGACGGAAGCGGTGGGAGGCCACATTTTATTTATTATTTATTTATATAATTTCTTGACTCCAGGCGGCTCACGATAAACATTGCAAGATTCAAACATGAAATGTACACACGCACACCCCCGGGCCGTACATTGTATGTGTGTACAATTGTGCACAGATGTGTGTGCACGAATGATACACACTGTTGTTTTTTGCATTGGCAATCTCACCGGTGACAACTGTATCGCCCACCAAACAAGACGTACCGGTCGGTCACCACAGCGGGTGGTAGGGGAGAAATGAGAACAAAATGAATGGGCGTCGGGGGCCGGGTCTGGCCCACAGGCCATAGAATGCAAACGCCTGCCTTACACTGCAAGCCAGAACAAGACAGATCCTGTGTCCGTCGGGCCGTGTTCAAAGACCTGGAAAAGGTAAAGAAGATTCTCCCCAAACCAAAACAAAATGCGTATCTTCGTTTTTGCAAGCTGACGAATGTTGCTTTAAAGGTTTTTCGGCTATAAAGAGTCACACTCCGAGCGGTCAGGTTCTGCGTCCAGGTTTTCCCGGCCACCTCCGCCTTCCTCGTCAGCACGTGCCGCCGCCGGAAGCTCAACCAAGTCTGGCGAAAAGGGCCCCACCACCCACGGGAGCGGGACATTGTGGACCACGTAGTCGAACATCTCATCCACCGCCCCACGGGCCTTGGCGATCTTCTCCCGGCTCTGGGCCAAGAGGGCGGCTGGCAAGTCGTGGAAGGAGCGGGCCGGCGAGAAGGCGGCGCAGAGATGTTCCACAGTGTGGGTGACAGACTGGGCGTTGGCTTGGACGCCGGCCGGGAGGCCGTGGATCCTGGACAGGAGGGCGGCAGTGGAGATTTGGAGCTGGTGGGTGAGGCCGCGAAACATGGCGAGCGTCCGGGACTCGACCTACAAGAGCCCAGACAAGACATTCAACTCAGACCATGCCCGTTTTACCAGGATCTTTTCCACCATCAAGAGCAGGGATTCTAAAGTTGCAGCCTGTGGGCCAGATGTGGCCCACACTGCCTCCACCACACCCAGAAGTGCCATGTGATGGAGGAAAGGCAAAATGGCCATCCGGCCCCTGAAGCTGTCTGAGGGAAGTATGACCCGGCCCCTGGCTTAAAAAGGTTGAGAACTCTGGATCAAGAACAAGGGTTCCCAATCTAAGGGCCCATGGGCCGGATCCAGCCCACACTACCACTTCATTTGGCCCCTCACCCATCCAAGGGCATTCGAGAAACAAAACAGCCATCCCCCTTTGAAACTGTCAGGACAAAATGGCCGCTCCCATCATGCAGGCAGGGCAAAATGGCCGTCTGGCCCTCAAAGCTGACTGAGGGAATGTGACCCGGCCCCCTGCTTTAAAAATGTTGCAAACCTTTTCAAGTTGGCTTTTTTCACGTAAGAGATCTTTGTAAAGGTAAATGTCACACTTGCTCAAAAGCCAGTCGTACCCGACTCTAGGGTTCAGTGCTCATCTGTTTCTAGCCAAAGAGCCAGCGCTGTTTGCATCTGCAGACATTTCCATGGACATGTGGCAGGCAAGACTAAATACTGGAGTGCACAGAACGCTGCTTACCTTCCCACCCAAGCGGTCAGTACCTCTTGATCTACTTGCAATTTCTCGCTCGGGCCTCGAAATGCCGACCTGCCGACCTTCCGGTCCTCAAGTCCAGCGTCTTAACCGCTAAGCTACCGCAAACGACATATCAGTTTGCCCTTGCTCGAAAGCCAGTCATATCTGACCTTAGGCTTCAGTGCTCCTCTCTGTTGATAGCCAACGAACCAGGGCAGCCTGCGTCGACAGACGTTTTCCTGGACCGGCAGCCACGACAGAGCGCATGGAATGCTGTTTACCTTCCCTCCGAAGTGGTACCTGTGCATCTAATTGTAATTACCTCCGGCTCGGCCAGCGATTCCGTCTCCCCGCCAGCCCCTGTCTGCTTCCGGTTCCACTCCAGATACATCTGATGGAGCTTCTCTTGGCTGGTCTGGAGCTTCTGATCTACCCCTTGTTTCACGTGCTCCACCTGAGAAGGGACAGTTCGAGACCTGGGCACGGCATGGCGGCCCATGGCAGCCCAGCGTGCCGACGGAGCGAGGGAGGGCTCATGGGTGGGACACATTTCTAAAACTCTTACCAGCTCAATGGCTTGGTGGAGCTGCGCGAGGGCCTCTTGCGTGGCCTGCTTGGTGTCGCTCAACTTGGCCACGGAGTGCCGGAAGGCCCGGTGCCGGATTTTGGCCGAGAGGGACCCCAGGCGCACGAAGTAGCTGCGCTGCTCTCTCTGCTGCTCCAGGGTGGCCACCTCGAATCCTTCCACCGAGGTGGCCAGTTCGGCTAGGAGAGAAGGGCGGGTTGGGTTGAGAGGCTGCAGGCCGGATGTGGCCTGCGGCACCATTTCATGTGGGACCTCCACCACACCAGGAAGTGCCATGTGGCAGAGGAAGGGCAAAATGGCCGTCCGGCCCCCGAAGGAGCGCGACCCAGCCCCTGGCTTGAAAAGTTTGAGAACCCCAGTTCTAGCGGTTCTAGGTTGTCAAGGAATAGGCAGGTGGGAAAGTGGAACTCTTACCCAGTTCCTGATCCGTCATCGGCAGGTAATGCTCCACCAGCGATTCGGATGTCCCCAGCACGGCCTCCATGCCGGCGGCCACCAGCCGGCCCACCCGGGACCCCTTGACTGTGTCTACACCGCCGGCCACGGCCGACCGGGTCATTTCCACACCTCCCTTGGCCAGACCGACAACCCCGCTCACGCTGCTGGCCACGGCGAGGGAGACCACGTCGCGTGCGCTGGCGACTCTGGCAGAGACCAGCTCCTTT
The DNA here is from genome assembly GCA_030440675.1 of Furcifer pardalis. Lineage (NCBI taxonomy): Eukaryota > Metazoa > Chordata > Lepidosauria > Squamata > Chamaeleonidae > Furcifer > Furcifer pardalis. The sequence goes on from CP126898.1 coordinate 44,420,281, forward strand.
GTGTCTGCTGCTACCTGGGAGGGCGGTGGGAGAGATCAAGAAGGGGAAACTAAGTCACGAGGCCACGCTACTTGCCACCCTAGATATTAGCTCAAACCAGATTCACTCTAGCCTATCTGTACTATCCAATAAGATGGTTTCACACTAGAGACAAGCCTCCATCTCGCCTTATACATCTATTTCTGACGTCAGCTCACTGGCTTGCCCAGACGTTGCTGGAACATGCATACCACCAGGGGACATGATTCAGCTGAGGGGCAGCAGGCCGAGTTATAATGTCCCCATGTAGAAAAACATTCCCCAATACCATTTGAACAGCTTTTAGCACACCTAGAACTTAAAATCTGTATGTGACGGGCAAGTTCCGAGTTCAGATTTGGAATCGGCACTACATAGCGTGTAAATCACACGTGTTATTCCCAGCAGCCAAATCGCTGTGTAGTGCTATAATCGTTTTGTCGAACAGGGATTCTCAGCCTGCGGCCCGTGGGCCAGGTGCGGCCCGCAGCGCCATTTTATGTGGCCCGCCACCAGCTCCACCACCTGTCCCAGCCCCTGCCAACCTAGGAGTTTTGAAATCAAGAAACTGCTAGTAGACAAAAAAAAGTACCACTCCGGTGGGAAAGGTAGCAGCGTTCTGTGCGCTCCGGCATCTCGTCATGCCTGCCACGTGGCCATGGAAAGGTCTGCAGACGCAGACAGCGCTGGCTCTTGGGCTATGAAACTGAGATGAGCACTGAACCCTAGAGTTGGATACGACTGGCCTTTGAGCAAAGGCGGCCTTGACCCCCTGAGTCCCCCGCATGACCCCAATCCACTACTTCACTTGGGCCTCCCTGGATGACTTTAATTTTCTAAAAGGCGAACTTCTTGCAAACTTCTCCTAATGGAGCATTCCTTCTAGATACGGGATGTGTATCTCAAATGCCCTTGTCCCTTTTCTTCTTGCCTTGAATGGTGCTACACCTGCCAAGAAAGGCTTCCAGCAGCTGGGACAGCGGCACAAAGTTTTTTGGGAAGCCGGGCCATGCTAATAATTCAAGTTCCTAGTCCTCAAGGTTGAGGAAGTGCTACTCACCTTCTCCGATGGCTGCCGCAGGATGGGCAGTTTCTCCTCCAGCTTATCCAAGCCCATGCAGGCGTATTCGTTGGCTGCTGCGACTGCGGAGGGAGACAGAAAGCGGGTTGCGAGAAAAACCACGGAGGTTGATTGGGGTGGGGATTAAAAGACCCCCAAGAGAGACCTACTCTGAGGTTCCAGCTTGGTCAGCAGAGGTTGAGCCCCACAGGCGGCAGCGGCCGTGAACGTCTTGACCCCTTTCTCCGCCACATCACAGACGGACTTCAGGATGGGGTGGGTCTCCTTGGTGGAGCAGTACGCGGAGGAGACCATGTTGTAGGTGGAGCTGACCAGAGGGAGGCCGGCCACCCGGCTGATGACATTCTACCAAAGAACAAAAAACAGTTCCCCCATATCAACAGTTTCAGTTTTTCACCGATCAAAAACCACCGTCCCCCCCTATTCACGGTTTCAGTTATTCGCAGGTCAAAAAACCCCCAACCCCCACCGTCCCCCCATATCCACAGTTTCAGTTATTCACAGGCAAAAAAACCACCTTTCCCCCCATATGCACGGTTTCAGTTATCCGCAGGTAAAAAAACCCATTGTTCCCCCATATCCACGGTTTCAGTTATCCACAGGTCAAAAAATAACACTGTTCCCCCCCTATACACCGTTTCAGGTATCCGCACGTCAAAAAAATTATTCTCCATCACCAAATAAATAATTATTGTCTGCTATTTGGTCTAATCCAAGGGTTCCCAACCTAAGCCCCATGGGCCAGATCTGGCCTACAGCACCATTTCATATGCATCCACAACCCCTCCAAGGGTATTTGAGAAACAAAATGGCTACCCCTTTTGAAGCAGTTTAAACGTTGGGGATTTTACGTATGCCGCCCAGAGTTGAATTAGTTAGTTAGTTAGTTAGTTAGTTAGTTAATAATAAAATGGCCACCCCCATCGTGCAGGCAGGGCAAAATGCCCCGTCTGGCCCTCAAAGCTGACCAAGAGAGTATGGCCCGGTTCCCATGGGCCCCACATGAAATGGAACTGCAGGCCACATCTGGCCCGTGGGCCGCAGATAGAGAATCCCTGGTGTAATCCATCAAAATCTTGGAACATACACTATATACAGGGGGGGGGGGGAAGTGCACCGTTTTCACCGCCAGGCAACCCAACAGCACATATACAGTATAACCACAGATTTTAATTCATTGGCAAGATGGACGTAGTTTCAAAATTTTCAATAATTTACATACCTGCTGTTCCACTTCGTTGCCTTCAGGGACTGGCTCAGTCGCGGTGTTGCTTTCGTCTGCCGACACGGCGCTGACTGAAAAGGGGATAAGAGAGAAACCCATATAAACACATTGCCCTTCCTCCACCCCATGGCACTTCCAGGTGTGGAGGAGGCGGTGCGGGGGGGGGGGGACATGAAATGGTGCCGCGGGCTTTATTCGGCCCACAGGCTGCCGGTTGAGAATCCCTGGATTAGAGCATGAAGCAGACAAGTTTGTTTATTTGTGATGGTTGTGTAATAATTACCGTACATACTCGAGTATAAGCTGGGTTTTTTAGCCCCAAAAATGAGCCCCAAAAGGAGACTCGGCTTATACTAGGGTCAATAGCCACTATCTATTTTCCTGGGTTTTCGGGTCAAAATTAGGTACCTCGGTTTATATTCGGGTTGGCTTATACTCGAGTATATACGGTAGTTTCTCCCCCAGGAAGCAAATCAAACGTCTAAACTTTAGCCTAGATGGTTTCCTGCCAAGGGAAACGTCACCCTTTGTGGACTCTCCAAAACACACGTACAGATCGGACCGCTTTCCGCAGCGGACGGCAAAGTTCCCATCCGGGGGAGAGAAGGCTGGGAATTAAAACAGGTTGCAATTTCTTTAGTCGCTCAACTATCCTTGTCATATTGTTTTCGGCTGTGAAACAGAGATGAGCACTGAACCCTAGAGTCAGATACGGCTGGCTTTCGAACAAGGGAAACCTTTACCTTTACTATTGTTTTATATTATATGTGCTTTTGTAGGGTGAATATGGTATAATTATTGAGAGAATTGAATTGAACTGAATTAAATTAAATTAAATTCTTCCTGTCTTTCGAAGCAAAGGCAGAAAAATCTCCTTTATTGTTTTTAATATTTCACACTTTGCATTGCAAAGAAAAAGAAATTAAAGACTGTGTTACGGTAAAAGGTCGCCCTTTCTCAAAGGCCAGTCATATCCGACTCTAGGGTTCAGTGCTCATCTCTGTTTACAGCCAAAGAGCCAGCGCTGCTGTCTAAGTCTGGAGACATTTCCGTGGTCATGTGGCAGGCACGCTTAGACACCGGAGCGCACGGAACGCTCTTTACCTTCCCCACCGTAGGAGCCCCTATTGATCTCCTTGCAACGTCTTGCTTTCAAACTGCTAGGTCGGTCGGCAGGGACTGGGACAGAGACGGGAGCTCACTCCGTCGTGCGGCACTCAGGTCTCAAACTGCCTTCCAGTCAGCGTCTTAACCACGTGCCTTAAATCACGTGTTAAAGAAGAATAAACTCCTTTCCACCCTTCTCTTTTGTTTTACTCTCCAACACTCAGAAACATTTAGAAAAATGTTTAATGAAATCCAGACCAAACAGACGAACAAGCTAACTAAAAAGGGGGAGAAATGTAAATATCAGGCATTGTTACAGAGTAAATCTGTTGCAGCGACACTAAAATAAACAGTTCAGAGTTTTTCTGACTCCAAAAATTGAATTAAACTGCTTTGCTTCCTGGATCTGGTTTGTAAAAGCTCCTACATTTATTGTATTGTGTCTAATATTATGTCCTTTAATTAAGGATCTGCTTTACCCCCGGTTGCAAAGAAAACCTGGATTCTCTCTCCTTCCCCAAGTTCCTTTTTTCCCTAAATCTAAAAGAAGTTACTACCCCATTTTGCAAAGAAGAGTAACTTCCCAGCCCCCTCCCCACGTGGATCTGGGGAAAGTAACTTTTTTTAACCCAACCCCCCCACCTTTCCGACTATTTTCCCCCGTTTTGTAACGCGTTACCGTTACTCTTACCTCCGGGTTCCTCCTGGGTTCCTACTCGTTCCATCGTTACCCGCACAAGGCGGAGAAGGGGCGGGATTAGAACACCCGCGGGCCGCCGCCTCTGCAGCGCGCCGGGACCAATCGGAGGGGAGGGCTGCTGCTGCGCGGCCAATGGTAGGCCGCGGGAGGCAGGGACGGGGCGGGGACAGAACGCCGCGCTGCCCGCGGGCGGGGCAGGAGGAACGCGAACACGCGAAAGGGGAGTGCCCGTGACACGCGGGTTGGGAGTGATCGTGGGAATGCGCCCTTCCGGGGGATTAATAAATGAGAGGGTGGGGAGTCAAGGCTGCGTTATTGACTGACTGGCTGACTGAGTTATTGATCGGAGTAGGGAAAGCAGAAGACTGAATGTGAGAAGGATTGACTCTCTGGCGCAAGGGGATGACCACTATTGCCCAGGGGCCGGCTCCAGCAAAACACGTTTTACTTCCAGTTCTGGGAGTGATGACGGCTTTGTGGGCCGAATGAATTGGCATCAGGGGCCGGATCTGGCCTCCAGGCCGTATTTTGGGCACCCCTGCTCTGTAGGTATCCATGTGTTTGGGTTTGGGAAGCGTTATGAAGACAAGATATTTTGGGGTGTGTGTGGCAAGAGTTTTGTGGGGGGTCGTTGTAAATAGTGAGTGTCTTAAGGAGCTGTGGCAATAACATCTATCTATCTATCTATTGGAGAAAAGTGGGTGGGGGTATGGAAAGAGGAAGGCCAAATGTGAGATGGACTGACCTTGTAAAGGAAACCACAACCTATGTGTTTGCAAGAGCTGAGCGTGGCTGTCAAGGAGGCGGCATTTTGGAGACCTCTCACTCCTGGGGTCGCCGTTAGCCGTAAGCCACTCAACGGCGCATCGCACCAGTGTGTCCAGGCCGTCGATCCGGAGTAGGATTTGGCCTTGCTCTTCTTCTCCTTCGCTACCTCCCTCTCCTGGGCCAGGCATCCTCTGGTTTTGTGCCCACGTTTCCTTCCCGAAGCCGTGCCCTACGCAGCCGTGAGTTGCCACATCCCCCTAACGGTTTCCCAACCTAAGGCCGGATCTGGCCTGTGGCGTCGTTTCATGTGCCCCCCTCCGACGGCATTCAAGAAATGCAATGGCTTCCCTTTTGAAACTGTTGGGACAAAATGGCAGCCCCCCGTCGTGCAATCAGGGCAAAATGGCCGTCGGGCCCTTGACGCTGACTGAGGGAGGATGACCCGGCTCCCTGGCTTGAAAAGTTTGGTCACCCCTGCCATAGCCACAGTGTGGGGTCTCTAGCCCAATACCTGCCCTATGGCAACCTTCGATGCCAGTCCGAGGATATCAAAACCCACCATCTTTACTCCTGTTGGCATTTCCCTCCCGGTTTCCTCCCTGTATTATCCAATTCTTAATGTTGTTTTCTGTTTACATCAGCATTTCCCCCTTAATATTATTTAAAGAAAGGGGGGGAACCCACCCAAACAGGCTAATGAGCAAAAGCCACTTGGGGGTCGGCAACGCCGCCTCCGAACGCTCGCTTTTATTGCTACGCTAAATCACGGGGAAATTGCCTGGCGTCGTTAAGCAATTGGGTTTAATTTAAAACTTTGGTGAGCGGGCCGCTTTGCCATAAATATCTTGAAGAGAGATTGAGAGAGCGGGGGGAAAACGGTCATTTTCTCCCCAATGAAGGCGGCCAGAGGAGAAGCAAGAGGAAATAAATAAATCGGGGTGTAACAATCCCCTTACTCCCAGGCAGGACTCGGGAGCCCTCCGGCCTCCTGGCGATGAAATCGCGCGGGATCCTGTCCTGTTTTATTGAATCTTTTTAGACCTGCGGATGATTGTGACCTTGGATGCTGGACCCACAGGGGTGTGTGTGACTGTTTTATTACACTCCTCATCCATTTAGACCAGGGGTTTGCAACCTTTTCAAGCCGGGGGGCGGGTCGCGCTCCCTCCATCAGCTTTGAGGGCCGGAAGGCCATTTCCCCCCACTTACACAATGGGGGTGGCCATTTTTGTCACAAACGGCTTCAAAAGGGAGCCATTTTGTTTCTCAAATGCCCTTGGAGGGGTTGGGGCGGGGCCCTACATGATATGGCACCGTGGGCCGAATCTGGCCTGTGGGCTTTAGGTCAGGAACCCCTGATTTAGACCATTGTAAACAACAGTGCCGTGTAAGCCAAACGATCCAGATACTTCGTGATTTTTAATTCCCAAAGCAGACAAAAGGCCCACAGGATTTATTTATTTAATCTTTTTATTTTAATTTTATATACAAGTGAAGTATATAATATGCAAGCAAGGTTATAAGTATATATATATATAATACCATTTCCCCTTAAATATCTACATATTGCAGGCCGTGAAATCGTAAGAATGAAGGGAAAGTGTTTCAACAAGGCCTTCATATCTATAGGGTTTTGCTACAAAAATACAACTTTCAAAATAATGACAGTGTTAAAGGCTAACAATGTAGAGCAGAGTTTCCAGACGTGGGCCGGGCCACACCCCCTCAGATAGCTGCGTGGGCCGGACTGAGGTTTCCCCCAACCATAAATGCTGCTGCATTGATGACTGCTGCGGACTCATCTCCGGCTGTCGTAAATGCGTTTACAAAAGCCATCAATGAGTCTGTGGCTGATTCCGGTGGTGGGCAGCAGGGGGCCGGATATGGGCCATAGGTGGCGAGCCACTGATTTAGAGCATTGGCTGACCCAACAGAGCCCCGTTGAGGGGGTTTGGAAATGAAATTGGGAACTCTTCAAAACGTTTGGGACTGTTCGAACATCTGGAAAAGTTGGGGGAGTTTGAGAGAAGGGGGGAGAATGCGAGATCTGTCTCGGTTTAGCAGCTACCAAAGTTGGCCGGGCTGAGGGAGGTGACCACCCGGCCTTTGAGGTTCTCCGGCGTGGCACACGTGGTTTCCTGCTCGGAAATCAACTGGACGGAGTGGCTCCTGGCCCAGGTCAGGAGGGCCTGCATGCGGCAGTCACAGGACCACGGGTTCCCGGCGAGGTCCAGGCTCATCGCTTTGACGTTGTCGGAGAAGACGGCCCCCAGGGCGGTGAGCCGGTTGTGGGAGAGGTCCACCACCTCCAGGAAATCCAGCGTCTTGAAGATCCCGGCAGGCAACTCGGTCAGCCGGTTGCGCTGCAGGAAGAGGAACTTGAGGTTGGGCACGTGTTGGAAGGTCTTCTCCTGGACGGCCTGGATTTGGTTGCCTTCGAGGTTCAAGCTGGTGAGGCTGGCGAGGCCGGCGAACATCCTCGGGACGAGTTTTTGGAGGGCATTGAAGGAGAGGTCCAGGTAGGTGAGGTTCCCGAGGGTGTCGAAGCCAAAGTGGGGCAGGTCCTTCAACCTGTTCTGGGAGAGGTCCAGGAACTGGAGCTGCTGGAGGTTCTCGAACCACAAGGACCGCACGACGGCCAACTGGTTGCCCTTGAGGGCCACTTGCTTCAAGGCGGTGTTGTTGCGAAAGATGGCCGGCGGGAGGTCCCGGAGGAAGTTGTTGGTGAGGTCCACGGTGTGCAGCTTCGGGAGGAACCGGAAGACGCTGTTGGGGAGGCTCTTCACCTTGTTGTTGGAAAGGTGGAGCTGCTCGAGGTCCGGAAGGGCCCGGAGGGAGTCCACCGGGATGATGGAGACGTTGGTGAACTCGACGGTGATATGCTTGGTCCGCATGGGGAAGCCGGAGGGGAAATCGCTGAGCGACGGAGAGGTGCAGACGAACTCGGTGATCTCGCTTATGTTGATCGTTGGCGGGCACGGCATGGCTGGGACATCACCGCAGTGGAGGGCGACGAGGAAGGCCGCGAGGATGAGGACGGTTGAGCGAGTCATGGTGGGTTGCTGAAAAAATGCAGGGACAGAAGTGGAGAGGGAGAGAATGTAAGAGAGAAATAGGTCAATGTCAAGGCTGCCCTTGCTCGGAAACCTGTCGTATCCGACTCTAGGGTTCAGTGCTCATCTCTGTTGATAGCCAGCACTGTTGAAAATCCTTGGAACCCAGAATATTTTCTGACATGAAATTATTGTTATTATTATAGCCAAGGAGCCAACACTCTGCATCTGCAGACATCTCCGTGGTCATGTGGCAGGCATGACTAGACACCGGAGTGCACTGAACGCTGTTACCTTTCCCTCCAAAGTGCAGTTCGAGACCCGGGTGCTGCATGACGGAGTGAGCTTCCGACTCTGCCCCAGCTCCTGCCAACCTAGCCGATTGAAAGCAAGAAATTGCAAGTCGATATGTAGGTGCATAAATAAACGGGAACGTTGTGTCTCAAATTCAGCTTGACCGTTTCAGAAGGGCAACGCTGAATCCGCCCCGGGTTTGGTTCCGAACATTAAGAGAGGCTCTCTGGCCAGACCACTCTAAGCTATGTGCCTTACTCGCAGGGAGACTGTGCCAAGAAACATGGGGCGACTCCGAAGCCTATGTTCCCCAGGGGACTTTTTCTTAGTGGCAGGGCTTTCCAAAGAAATTTTGTGTGTGTCCCTTTAAATCAGGAGTTCCTCAACATTTTTAAGCCGGTGGCTGGGCCACATCCCCTCAGACAGCTTTGGGGGCCTTCCTTTTGCCTTTCCTCCACCCCATGGCCCTTCCTGGTGTGGTGGAGGCTGTAGGCCCCCCACATGAAATGGTGCTGTGGGCCGCATTTGGCCCATGGGCCGCAGGTTGAGAATCCCTGCCCAAAAGGGTAAAGGAGGAAGTAAGGAAGAAGATTTATTTCAGTTCTTTTTATTCCTGCTCTTCTCTGCAAAACCAGTTCTCTAGGTGGCTTAGTTAAAAGTAAAGGTCACCCTTGCTCGAAAGCCAGTCATGTCCGACTCGAAGGTTCAGTGCTCATCTCTGTTTCATAGTCCAAGAGCCAGCGCTGTCTGTGTCTGCAGACATTTCGGTGGCCACATGGCAGGCACGACTAGACACGACCACGGAAACGTCTGCAGATGTAGACAGCCCTGGCTCCCAGGCTATAACTGGAGATGAGCACTGAACCCTAGAGTCAGATACGACTGGCTTTCAAGCAAGGGAAACTTTCACCTTAACCTTTAAATAGCGACCACTTTGGTGGGAAGGTAAACAGCGTTCCGTGCGGTCTGGTGTCTAGTCATGCCTGCCACATGACCACGGAAACATCTGCAAAGGCAAACAGTGCTAGCTTTTGGGCTATGAAACAGATGAGCACTGAGCCCTAGAGTCAGATGCGACTGGCTTTCGATCAAGGGTTCCCCTTACCTTTATTTATTTATTTATTAGATTTATATTGGCGCCCGCTCGCCGTAGCGACTCGGGGCGGCTTACAGACAAATAGAATACAATACAAAAGCAATGCAAACGTGACTAATAAACAAATAAATAATAAAGTTTTCCCTTGATCGAAAGCCAGTCGTATCCGACTCTAGGGTCCAGTGCTCATCTCTGTTTCAGAGCCGAAGAGCCAGCGCTGTCTGCTTCTGCAGACCTTTCTGCGGTCATGTGGCAGGCATGACTAGACACCGGAGTGCATGGAATGCCATTACCTTCCCCCCAAAGGGGTCCCTATTTATCGACTTGCAGTTTCTTGCTTTCGAACTGCCAGGTTATAAAGGGTCGGAATCGACTGTGCGACAACAAAAACATAATTAAAAACATAGGCATAATTTGGCGGCATAAAAGTTTGATTAAATAAATAGATAAATTAATAAATAAATATTTTAAGAAACTTACTTACCTTTACCTTACTGTGCAGGACAAATAAACACGGAACCTCAAGCCTACCCGGGACGCCGATTCCTTGTAGGGTTTTAGCGCCAGAGGGCGGGGAAATTTTTTAATTCCTTACCCAGCCAAAGGGAGGAAGAATTGGAGATTCGGAGCCGGACGAAAGCCGGAGGGGGTAATAAAATAAAAATAAGCCACCTACCCGAACGATTGACCCTTCGAAGCGGCGAGACCTGGAATTCCCTTCTGGTGACTATTTTGGTGGCGTGGATTGTAAACGTCTCCCTTTTATCAGAGGGATCCGGCCCAGAGGACGGCCCCGAGGCAGTCCGTTCTCGGAAAGTCGACACCTCCCTGGGTTACGCCACCCGGGGTTGCCAAACAGGTTGAGTGCCTCTATGCGCTCAACTTCCCCAAAAAGTTCAGCCAGACTGCGCTGAAGGCCAAAGGGCAGGGCCGATGAACGATACGACTATGTCTAGCCCCAAGTTGCCAGTCAAAAACAATGCAATCTTTTCAAGCCAAAAACAGACAAAGAAGGACAAGATACGGATCGGGGCCGGCGGCCCATAAACTCATCACAAATGGGGAAGCGCAAAGATGATTGAGTCTAACGCCCATCAGATTAGGGTGCTTAGAAGATACCGGCCAGCCAGGATAAGTGCGAAACCTATGGCAAAAAATTGCAAGGGTTATCCATTGAGCCAATTTTCTCTTCTAATTATTCATTTATTTTATTTGTTTCACATTCCCTCCATGCCCGGTGGGGTGAAAGAGAAAGCCAAAAAAGAAGAATCGAATCAAAACTTTGATTGGGTTTTATTTATTTCAAATCAAGTTCCCTCCGTACCCGATGGGGTGAAAGAAGGGGACAAAAAAGAAGAATCGAATCAAAACTTTGATTGGATTTTATTTATTTCAAATCAAGTTCCCTCCGTACCCGGTGGGGTGAAAGAAGGGGACAAAAAAGAAGAATCAAATCAAAACTTTGATTGGATTTGTTTTATTTATTTCAAATCAAGTTCCCTCCATACCCGGTGGGGTGAAAGAAGGAGACAAAAAAGAAGAATCGAATCAAAACTTTGATTGGATTTGTTTTATTTATTTCAAATCAAGTTCCCTCCATACCGGGTGGGGTGAAAGACAAGAGGGTGCCAAAAAAGAAGAATCGAATCAAAACTTTGATCAGATTCGTTTTATTTATTTCAAACCAAATTCAGAGGTTGTATTTTATGGTTGCTACTGTGCTGTTGATGTTTTGACTGTAAGCTGTCCTGAGTCACCTCGGCGTGGGGCGGCAATATAAATCTGAACAAATAAAATAAATATATAAAATTCCCTCGAATTAAAAGGCCTCTCTTGCTCGAAAGCCAGCCTTATCTGACTCTAGGGTTCAGTGCTCATCTCTGTTTCATAGCCGAAAAGCCAGGGCACATGTAAGATATTTTGTCATCTTCCTTGCCTTGATTGCTCCCTTCTTAGCTACCTTACTTCATCTTTCTTTCAATCCTTTACGCCTTAATTAGGTAAAGGCTGGATCTGGCCCACAGCACCATTTCATGTGACACCCACACCTCAACCCTCCAAGGGCATCAGAGAGAAAAAAATGCCTGCTCCCTTTGAAGCAGGCAGGGCAAAATGGCCACCCCCATCGTGCAGGCAGGGCAAAATGGCCGTCCGACCCTCAACGCTGACTGAGCGAGTGTGGCCCGGCCCCTGGCTTGAAAAGGTTGGAAAGCCCTGGTCTAAAGGCCAGGCGGGATGGTTCCTGGCTTCCCTGCTGGCTATCTGATGCTCTAACCACTATACCAGGGATCCTCAACCCGCAGCCAGATGTGGCCCACAGCACCATTTCAAGGGCTTAAGATGCTGAACTCACTGACTGGAAGGTTGGAGCTCCAAACCTGGGTACTGCATGACAGAGTGAGCACCCGTCTCTATCCCAGCTCCTGCCAACCGAGCAGTTCGAAAGCAAGAAATTGCAAGCTGATAAAGAGATACTGCTTGGGTGGGAAGGTAAACAGCGCTCTGTCTAGTCCTGCCTGCCACGTGTCCACGGAAACGTCTGCAAACGCAGACAGCACTGGCTCTTGGGCTATAAACAGAGATGAGCACTGAACCCTAGAGTCGGATGCGGCTGGCTATCGAGCAAGGGTGACCTTTAACCTCTTTTTATGTTCCCCACTTCGGTTTGGCCAGGCCAAGCTTTGCCGGAAGGATCTGGTTTGTGTTTTAGCCACAAGGCGTCACTCTTGCGGCAGGTTGAAAATGCGCTTTATTGGAAAAGCCAAAGCCGGCCTTTGTGTGTGATTTAAGAGGCTGGGCTCGGAGGAAAGGGCCCTTGGGCAGCAGCCGTGAACGGATCCCCAGGGATCACTTCAGCCTCACCGCCACGTCGTTTCATGCGCAATTTTTCATTGTGTAGCCCGTTTTTTGATGGTTTTTCAGACACCAGGGGTGGAAGGGAAGGACATATGAGTGAGAAGGCCTAGATGCGCAGGTGAGCACTATATGACACCAGCTCTCACAGCAACAGAGGCACATTCCCCACCAATGCACACACCTTTTCTGATTGCATTCTCACACCGGATGGGACACGTGGGCCAATAGATCTTGATTAATTCTTCCTTCCTTCCATCCATCCATCCATCCATCCATCCATCCATCCATCCATCCATCCATCCATCCATCCATCCATCCATTCCTTCCTTCCTTCCTTCCAGCCTTCCTTCCTTCCATCCATCCATGCATCCATCCATTCCTTCCTTCCATTCCTTCCTTCCTTCCATCTATTCCTTCCATTCATCTATTCCTTCCATCCATTCATCCATCTATTCCTTCCTTCCTTCCTTCCATTCCTACCTTCCATCTATTCCTTCCATTCATCTATTCCTTCCTTCCTTCCTTCCATCCATCCAGCCATCCATCCATCCATCCATCCATCCATCCATCCATCCATCTATTCCTTCCTTCCTCCCTCCCTTCCCTCCTAGCCCCCTCCCCATGGGCCCCCTCCCCACATCCTTGCCTGCCTTCCCTCCACCTCTATTAAACATTTCATCGGGTTAGCGATATTATTTTCTCTTTTATTAGCTCCGAGGGAGCAATTCCAGAAGAGATTTATCCCCGGGTTTCACGCCACTTTCCCTGGTCGTAAATGAGCCATCCATAGGCTGTTACGCCCTCTTCCCTCTAAAACAGGGATTCTCAACTTGTGGCCTGTGGGCTGGATTTGGCCCACGACACCCTTTCAAGTGGCCCACCACCACCTCCACCACACCTGGAAGTGCTATCTGGTGGAGGAAGGGCAAAATGACCATCCGGCCCCCGAAACTGCCCGAGGGAGCGTGGCCCGGCCCATGGCTTTAAAAGATTGAGAACTCCTACTCTAAAGAAATCCTAGCCCGGGGGGGGGGGGGGGACGGGAAACAGATTCAATCTTATCCAGGCCCATGGATTGAATCAACTCCTCCTTTCTATACAGCTGCACTCTTAGTTCTCTCTCTCTGACCTTCACGCCATGCGCCGTCGGCAGACCGGCTGGTTCGTCGTGCGCAAGCGAAAGCCCACATGTCCGTTGGCAGCAGAACGGTCTGCCCATCCTTCGATTGGCACCGAAAACACAACCGGAAACTTTGAGTCCGGACTCCTGTCCGCACCGGTTTTGGGGTGGAACTTTAGGCTCCCCCGGAAACCAAATCCAGTCCAATTTTGCAGGTGGAGCTGGCCGTCTGTTCAAGTCTAGTTTCTTTCTGAAGCCATATAAGGGGGAGGGGTACATCCCTAGCTGTTTAATATTCCGGCCCACCTTACTCTGAAAGTTGGATATAGTTACTAGCAGGAGGAGCTCAATGAGGGCAGTATTTTGGGGGAAACCCAGTTCGCTCCCTGGATTCACCCACCACAGGAATGTGGTCTCTGGAGTCATCTCTGAAATTCAATTTGGCTGGACTTTTTGGGACCTTTCACACTACAAATCCCATAATCCCCCATTTGGGGAGTGGAGAATTACATGCGCTTTACCAACTTCCATTCTAGGAGCGGAGAATTACCAGTAATTCCTCATTCCAGGAGTTCTGCACTATTTGAGTCCATAGAAGTCAAGGTCATCCTTGCCTGAAAACCGGTCATATCCGACTCTAGGGTTCAGTGCTCATCTTTGCTTACAGCCAAAGAGCCAGTGTTGTTTGCATCTGCAGACATTTCCGTGTGGCAGGCACAACTTGACACCGGAGCGCTCGGAATGCTGTTACCCTCCCCACTCGAGTGGTCCCCATTGATCTACTTGCAATTTTCTTGCTTTCAAAATGCTAGGTTGGCAGGAGCTGGGACGGAGCCAGGCGCTCACTCCGTCCTGCAGCGCCCGGGTCTCGAACTGCCAACTTGCCGGCCTTCCAGCTAACGAGGTGCTCGAAAACCGGCTGTTTCGACTTCAACGCCTCCCTCTCTCCCGATTCCGTCTCTCTTTCCTATCCTTTCACGCTCCCTTAATTGACAGCTGGGGAAGGAAAATTAAATCAAAAATCCCCAAAGATATTTCCAGCCTGCTCGATTTGTGTTCCTTTTTTTAAAACGAAGAAAACACCATTGTTCTTTTATCTGGCGCGCAGGAAGCCCATGCCTGCCCTGTTTATTCCAATCCTTCTCCCTCGTTTGGTATGTTATGATGATTATGATGCAAATTTAGTTCCTCGGGAAAGATTTGGCGGGCCGGTGGGCACTAAAATTGGCGATCTCAAAAGGGGAAAATAGAAATGCTCCTTTGATTAGCGTTTGACGTCTCTGACGATCAATGAGTTTTGTTTTTAATGGCGAGCGCTCGCTGGACTGGAGCAGGGCTAGCCACACTGTGGTCTGTGGGCCAGATACGGCCCATAAAGCCTGATACGGCCCATATAAGGGGGATGTACCCCTCCCCCTTATATGGCTTCAGAAAGAAACTAGACTTGAACAGACGGCCAGCTCCACCTGCAAAATTGGACTGGATTTGGTTTCCGGGGGAGCCTAAAGTTCCACCCCAAAACCGGTGCGGACAGGAGTCCGGACTCAAAGTTTCCGGTTGTGTTTTCGGCTCCATTTCCCCATCGCTCTATGGTCTGGGCCAGTGGTCTGCAAATGTGGCTCTCCAGATGTTCTTGGACTTGAATTACCAGGAGCCCAAGTCAGCACTCCTGCTGATTGGGGCTTCTGGGAATTGAAGTTCAAGAACATCTGGAGAGCCACATTTGCAGACTAAGGGGGCCATGGGTGGCTGAACTTTTCGGGATGTGGGCCAGTCACGCAGTTCTGCGGGCCGGTCACGTGGTTCCTCCCATTGGAAGTGCAAGTAGAATGCACCAACATGTGCGCAAAATGCTTGATGATAGCGGTGGGTGCCTTTACGGCAGCATTTTGCACGTGTGTCGTTGCGTTTTGCTTCCATTTCCGACGGGAGGCACCATGTGACCGGCCCACCGGACCACCGGACCACGCTACTGGCCTGCATCCCGAAAACTTGGCCTAGAGCGATGGGAAATGGAGTCTGAAGCATCGCAGAGGTCATTGAATGGATGGGGTTGCCAACACCTCAAGCCGTGCCTGCTCCTCTGATTGAAAACCTCTAATTTAGAAGTAGGGAAAGAGGATTTGATGCTCATTTTAACTCCATAACCCTGGCATTGTTCTTGCCTCGGCAATTGTCTTATGTCTTGCCCGTGGTTCCAATTACATTGCAAAGATGCGATTCCCCGGACGCCGACCGGCTCAGCCGGCTGCCTCCGGTTTGGGCTTGGATGTTTCTGGGGAGGAATTCTTCTCGGTCTCAAACCGGGGTGGGGGTGGGTGGGTCACGCCAGTTCTGCAACAAGACAAAACAAAACAAAAGGCCTGCAAGCATCTCAGGTGGAATGAAGCATAACTTGGCGTCCGGGGTGCACGGCCGTGGAACATGTCGAAACACCAGAGCCGGATTTTTGCTATGTTGAGAAGGATCGTGGCAGGACATGCGTTTGGCATCCAAAAGACCACTGTTTCAATCCCTCCCACTCCCAAAGGGTTTTGAAAACAATCCCATTTTCTCCCCCCTCCAGAGAAGGTGCAGCCGAAAGAGGAACAAGATACGAATCGGAGCCGGCGGTAATAACATCATCACAAAAACGGAAGGGCGGAGATAGTTTAGTCCGACTCCGATTAGATTAGGAGGCTGAGAAGATTCTGGCCCACTGGGGAAACCAATGTTAACACTGAAATGACAGAGACTGCCTGGTAATCTCCTTCAGATAACTGGACTGCATCGCCCGAGATCTGGAAGATTCTGAGAATCCGCTCGAAGAATTCAAATTTTTTGGTTCAAGCAAATGCAATCGGGGTTCTCGGCCGTTTTGAGTTGAGGGCCGGGTCACGCTCCCTCAGACAGCTTCAGGGGCCGGACGGCCATTTTGTCCTTCCTCCACCCCATGGCACTTCCTGGTGTGGTGGTGGGCCCACGTGAGAACCCCTGATCTAGATCGCTTCATTCATTGCAAGGCAGCTTGCAGGCTTCTGATGGAAATGAATCTTCCGGTCAGAAAGGTGAGAACCATAATTCTCCACTTTGAGGAGTTTGACTGACAGACCCTACAGCAGTGGTGGCAAACCGTGGCACTCCAGATGTTCTTGGACTTCAATTCCCAGAAGCCCTGATCACCAGGAGTGCCGACTTAGCTGAAGTTCAAGAACACCTGGAGTGCCAAGGTTGGCCATTACTGCCCTACAGAGGCCAGAATTTGGCCCACCTAGAAAAGCAGGCCTGGATGAGAAGCCGTCATAACCTAGCACAGACCACCCAAAGGCACCATAGTAGTAGCTCAAGTGGCTCAAGACGCTGAACTCGACAACTAGAAGGTCAAGTTCAAGTCACGAGTGCTGTACAATAGAGTGAGCTGCCGTCTCTGTCCCAGCTCCTGCCAACCTAGCCGTTCAAAAGCCAAAAATTGCAAGTAGATCAATAGGGGCCACTTTGGTGGGAAAGGGGAAGGTATAAGTCGAGTCCCTTTTTTGGATCTCATTCTGGGACTTATACTCGAGTATATGTAGACTTATACTCGAGTACAGTATATGTAGTGATTAATTTTACCATATTGTCATGTATTTTAATTATTAAAACTCACTAGCAGCTGCTGTATTTTCCACCCTCGACTTATACTACACCGGACTTATACTATTTTCAGTCTATTTTCTTAACCTCAGAGGTACGACGACTTATTTTCTGGATGACTTATAGTTGAGTATATACGGTAAGGCACCGCATTCCCATAGAACTGGCCTACTTCAGGTACAGTCAAACCTCTACGTATGGATTTAATTCGTTCCTCGAGGCTGGTTGCAGCTGGAAAAATTGTCTCAATTTTCCCATAGGAATGCATCGAATGCAATTCCCCATAGGAGTGCACTGAATTTCATATGTCAGGAAAAAAATCCTATTAAAAATGTCTACCTCGAACCTCATTTTTAATCTCCCTGAGATTTCCAGACGTATCTCGAGTTTTTCTTACGCCGAACCGGTCTTATCTCGAGGATAAGAATTCTCCACTTTGAAGGGGGGGGGGGGGAGATAACCAGACGGCGGCACCCAGGACGGCGGCTTGAGAAACAGAGGAGCGTCCAGTCGTTGTAAACAAAAGTTTATTGGATGGAAAAAGAATGTATTTTTGCTTCCTCCCGCGTGATACAGGGAAGTTTGTACGGCTGGAGCATGCAAGAGACGGGCATAATTAAAAGATGAAACGGCGGAGGGCAAAGGCTGCGAAGCGCACTTGCGTCATACTGGCCCCGCTGGTTATCCCGAAGGCTGAACATGCTTCCCACACTCTATATACAGTGTGCTTTAATTTTGTTTTTTTCTCTGTTAGAGAGAAGGCATCGCCCAGGGAATAGGGGTATTTGTGTGTAGTGATGGGGCTAACACTGCACAACGACAATTTTGCTACTGGGACTAAAGCATGCCGTTGGCATGATATCGAGTGCGCTGGTTCCAAATCTGAACTCTGAATTGGCCTACCGCGTACAGATTTTAAGGCCTGCCTGCCCTCCAGTATCTAGTCGTGCCTGCCACATGACCACAGAAGCAGACAGCGCTGGCTCTATGAAACAGAGATGAGCACTGAATCCTAGAGTCGGATGCGGCTGGCTTTCGAGCAAGGGTGACCTTTCCCTTTAGCTGTTCAAATGGTCGGTCGTTGGGGAATGTATTTTTTTACATGGGAACATTATAATAGTTGCAGCTACCACTCGGCTCAGCTGAATCGTGTCCCCTGGTGGCATGCATGTTCCAGCAGAGTCCAGACAGATTTTCAGGTGTGCTATAGCTGTTCAAATGGTCGGTCATTGGGGAATGTATTTTTACATGGGAACATTATAACAGTTGCAGCTGACGTCCGAGGCAGAATTGGACTTCAGATATGGATTCAGCGCACTTGATTTAGTCTAGGGCACATGGATTAGACCGAGTAGCAGATAATGTTTATTTTTTGTGTGATGCTGTCAACCAGTATGTATCAATCACCCTGCCGTAGGGTATTTCTCCCTAGAGTATCCTTGTTGCTAACCCTCCTCGACTCCTTAATATACACCAGAAGTTCTCAACCTTTTAAAGCCAGGGGCCGGATCACATTCCCTCAGACAGCTTCAGGGGGTGGGTGGCCATTTTGCGCTTCCTCCACCCCGTGGCACTTCCCAGTGCGGCGGACGGAGTGGAGGGGCCGCATGAAATGGTGCTGTGGGCTGCCTCCGGCCCACGAACCTCAGGTTGAGAATCCCTGGTATAAACCTTCCCCCCCAAAACGGGGAGAAAACACGGAAATGATGGCCGCGGCAAAGAAAGGAATTCTCCTCCAATCTCCGCCACACAAAACATGACCGCCGGAAAGCAAAAGAATCCAGATCCCCATGGGCAGTCGAGGCCGGGAACCGGGTGGTTAAATTCTGGACTCTTCCCAAGGAGCACAAAACCCCAATCTAGGTATGTCAAGACCTAGAACCTTAACACATTACCCCTGCTGAAGGAAGAGTTATACCAACTAGCAATAGGAATTATACCAGGGTGGGTCCCAACCTTTTCAAGCCAAGGGGGCCAGGTTACACTCTCAGTCTGCTTCAAGGGCTGGATGGCTATTTGGGCCTGCCTACAAGATGCGGGCAGCCATTTTGCCCCAACAGCTTCAAAGGGGATGGCCATTTTGCTTCTCAAATGTCCTTGGAGGGGCTTATGAACATCCCATCCCAGCTATTGCTTCTTCTTAGAGGTGGGATGCCCAAACTATGGCCTGTGGGCCAAATCCGGCCCCTGATACTAATTCATCTGGCCCACATCACCCTCGCCGCTCCCGGAAGATGAAGTAAAATATACCCCGGCCAGATGAATTGGCATTGGGGACCAGATCCGGCCTACAGGCTGTAGTTTGGGCACCCCTGTCTTAGGAGCTTTGTCTGGCCAGGTTGTCCTGCTCTGGTCATAGAGTAGACCCTACTCCCAGTGACTCGACATCAAGTGTTAGGTGATGGTTAACTAACCTGACCACCCTGAGGACTAGCAGTCTTGGGTGGCGAAGTCCACGAGGAAGGGTGATGGTCCCCAAGTGGATTGAACCCCACTTGAATCCATCTTGATGGAGGACAGCAGCTTCATCCATCCTGGCCTGGGGATGATGATGATGAAGACTTTGTGTGCCCAAAGGGCTCAGGGCCAGAAAGTGACTTGTGGAACTGGATCTGTGGTGTCAATGCTGCGATGCGGAAGGCAGATGAAAGGCCACGACATTATATTCTCAGGGCA
Organism: Furcifer pardalis; assembly: GCA_030440675.1. NCBI lineage: Eukaryota > Metazoa > Chordata > Lepidosauria > Squamata > Chamaeleonidae > Furcifer > Furcifer pardalis. The sequence goes on from CP126898.1 coordinate 44,439,887, forward strand.
GTCTTCATGGCTGATCGCCACGAGGATCGCCAATATTCAGAATCTGATACGGCAGAGCAACAAGAAGAAGCTTCGAATGCAGCCACAAATCTCAGGAGTTTTAGCTAGAGCACCCCAAAAATCTACACCTGAAGGGGTGCAAAAACTGCAGCATCAACGAGGAATTATTACGCCGGCCCAAGTCATTTTCCCTCCCGTTGTTTGTCTGTCGACTGTTAGCACCATTGAAAAATGGGAGGGCCGGGATCGCTCCGGAAAGAGATCCTTGATTCCTATAATAACAATTCCGCGTCGGAAATTATTCTGGGTTGAAAGGATTTTTTGTGGGAGAAGCTCTGCTCAGGGGATGCCTGAATGAGGCTGGGGACAGAGACAGGCACTCGATCCGTCACGCAGCACCTGGGTCTCGAACTGCCGACTTGCCCAGCCTTCCTATAAAGCAGGGGCTCCTGACCTTTTCAAGCCGGGGGGCGGGGGTGGTGCTCTCTCACTCCGCTTCAAGGGCTGGGCGGCCATTTTGCCCTGCCTGCACGACGGGCGGATGGCCATTTTGTCCCAACAGCTTCAAAGGGGCAGCCATTTTGTTTCTAGTACCCCTGCTATAAAGTAACGTGCTACAGGGGTGTGTGGATTCCACCCTGCGGGAAAAGGACGCGCCTCCCCCGAGCCTCCCCATAATTTATCATTTTCGTCCGCTTGCGTAAAATCCTTGAATGCCACCCTAAAGCTGGGGGGGTAATCTAAACCAGGAGTTGTCAACCATTTAAAGCCGTGGGCCGGATCACGTTCCCTCAGGCAGCTTCGGGAGCCGGACGGCCATTTTGCCCTTCCTCCACCGCATGGCACTTCCGAGTGTGGTGGAAGCGGTTGGGCCCCCCACATGAAATGTTGCGGCAGGCCATATCCGGACCATGGGCCACAGGTTGAGAATCCCTACTCTAAAGCGAAGAAAGACCCGGAGGATCTGGATGTGGATTCATTTAAAAACAAAAAAACAACAACCAAACCTCTTTCGTAATCTCATACACACACCACACTTGTTCCGGAAGAACAAAATGAAAAAGAAAGAACGGGGTAGAGGAGGGGGAAGGAGAGGAACCAATAAGACAGCCCTTAAAATCCTGCGGGCCATCTTCCCCATCTTCTCTAGCAGCCGATGCGCGCCGTGTCTCTTTTCTTCTTTTCAGGACTGCGCTTCCCGTCCTGTCCCTTCGCATTAATAATAATAATAATAATACTCGTACCTATAATTATAATAGCTTTCCCAGAGGAGCGACTTTGGAGAGTGCCCCGTGGGCCGCTGTCGCCTCTTGTTGGGGGGTGGGAAAGACCCGAGGAGTCACGTCAAGGCGAGGAAGGGTCTCACGGAGGATTTGCCTGGGTGCAGGAAGCCCTCCACGAACATACATGTTGACGCACACAGGATAGGATCGTTCCCCCCACCCTTTCTCTGCCTGTGGGAGAATTTCCCGGGTTATTTAACCTCCTCGATGATTCGTACACCCAAGGGAGCAGAGAGCGCATGCCCCCTTCCTCCCTCTGTCCCAAGGGTCTCTCGTTGGTTTGTCACTGTTTCACCCCTCTTTGCCACTGGGAAAACGCTTGCCCCCTTTTTCTGCAAGGAACGGAGGTCACCAAGCCACGCCGTATGCCCCATCTCGGGGCCGGCTCTCCTATTTGACTGAGGATGGAGTCTGCTCGATGCCACCGTATTTCAAGAGTTGGCTGAAGTCCGTAAGGGAGTGCTGAGCACTCAGCGTGGGGGCCCGCGGCTGCGCCCGGGGGTAGGCCAGCTGGCCCTCCCCGCTGTTGAATGTGTGGGTGCGCTTCAGGCGTACGTGGGACCCCTTGCCTGCGGCATTGTTGCTATTGGAGTTCAGCTGGTCGGGGTGCCAGGGGGCGGTGTCTCCTGCATCCCCGCCGGGGGCCGACACCACCCGCCGCCGGTCGGGGCTGTCGTGCGGGGTGATGGGCAGCTCCCCGCCATACGAGCTCCGCGTCCCACAAGGCCGGTGCGAGGAGAGGATTTGTGACTGCTGCTGGTGGGCCGCCATTGGCCCCCCGTTGTTGCCGCCGCCGGAGACTGGGAGGTAACACCTGTCCAGCGAGAGGTCACCACTCTCGCCCTCCAGTTCCTGCTCCATCAACATGGAGTGGCACGAGATCGGAAGGACATGGCCGGAGCCGATGTGGTGCGAAGGGACCGGGGTGTGGCCCCTGTGCAGCAGGATGATGGAGGATGGGGCGTCCCCGCCGCGGAGGGACGCGTTGATGATATTGTGACTGTATTCCCATGTGCAGGGCTTGGGGCACCGCTTCTGCTGCAGCGGGGTCTGCTCCGGCGTCGGGAGCACCCCGGAGTCGAGGTCGTGCGGGCCCATTTTGACCAGCCCCTTGGGCCAGCCGTTCTGCATGAGCGGGGCCAGGAGGTTCTCTGGTGGGCCGCCCCCGCGGGGCCGCCGCTCGCCCATCCGGCTGACGCTCACCACCGACTCGCTGTGGGACAGGATGTTCTCTTTATCCTTGCGGCGGGCCATCTCCTTCCGGTCGCGGTGGCCAATGAACCAGCAGACGCTGAAGCCTGAGATCACCGCCCCGATGACAAAGGCCGCGACGGAGGAGATGACCAACAGGTTGACCGACACCAGGCCGTCCGGTTCGTCCACAAAACTTTCGGTCATCAGCCCTGGGGTGAGTAAAGGAGAGAAGATACTTAGAGCTGTCTGAAGGAGAGTTTATCTAGGGCCAGTTGGTCCCATAGGCTGGATCTGGCCCACAGGCATAGGTTGGGAAACCTCGCTCTACACCTTCTTGCTCTCTTAGCTGCCCCTCACTATGTTCCACCTCTAAGCTCATGATAATAGACAGGTGAGTTGACCTTACCTTCACAGTCGCCAAGATGTGCGGCCCGACTCCCACTGATGTCTTGCTCAAACGGCCCCCTACGAGCAAAGCACAGAAGGAGAGAAGGAAACCAAGCATGAAGAGCAAAGCCAAGATAGAGTTGGATTCATTGATTTCCATTCATCAATTTATCCATTTGTTTTTAGTTGCCTTTATATACCTCTCCGTGAAGCCACTATGGCCCATTAACACACACAGAATACTAAAAACAAGTAAAAAGGGTACTTCCTTACTACCTCATGGTGTACAGCAGGCATGCCCCAAACTACGGCCAGTGGGCTGGATATGGCCCTGAAGACATTCCATCAGGCCCACTATTGCCCTCAGCAAACCAGGAAGTAAATACAGACGCTGCTGCACCTCCGTGAAAAGTGGCCATTTTACTTCCTGGTTTGTGAAGTAAAATGGCCACTTTCGTGCATGCGCAGGAGCGTCCGCGCCAAACCAGGAAGTGAAATGGACACTTTTGCGCACGCGCAGAAAACACCTGTGCCAAACCAGGAAGTCTAAAATGGCCACTTTCACACATGCGCAGAAGCGTCTGCGCCAAACCAGGGAGTAAAATGGCCACTTCTCGCGCGTGAGCAGAACCGTCTGCGCCAAACCAGGGAGTAATATGGCCGTGCGTGCGCAAACACACCCTGTTCCGGGGGACGTGGTGAGGCCCACAGCCCAAAAAGTTTGGGCACCCTGGTGTAGAGGATTCCATAAAAGGAACAACACCTTCAAAGGGGTGTCTATTTTGTTTCCCGAATGTCCTTGTAGGAGCGGGGTGGGGGCGCACATGGAATGGTGCCGTGGGCTGGATCCGACCAGCGGGCCTTAGGTTGAGGAACCCCTGTTCTAAAAGCTCCATTTTTTAACAAAAGGACTGCCGCCCAGCAAAGCTATCGGAGTTAGAATAGTACCAGAGTTAGAATAGCATCGGGTACCTGGTATTGTGTTCTACAAAGATGCAGGAGCGCTGAGCGGTCCAGCCGCAGTAGGGGTCCCGACTCCCTAAGCAGTTTCTGCAGGGCCATAAAGCAAAGAAGGAAGTGATTAGAGACTTTAGCCACACTTCGTGGCAGGAAATGAGAAACTTTGGAAACCGGGCTTTGTGTCTAGACGGAGAAAAGGGAATACTATGGATATCTGAAACCGTGGATAACAAACCCTGCATTTGACATTGCAAACAGTGGCCTCTAGTGGCCAGTTCTGGTAATAATAAAGTAAAATCCCAACTTACGTGTGCCTCGAGTTACGTAAGATTCAACTTATGTAAGGATTCCCCTGTCCCCAGCTAAAACGGTGTCCCGATTTATGTCAATGTCCCAATAGACATAACACAATGTTATGGGGGAATAAATGAGGCCCTCACTTCATACATCCGGAGTGTTGGTGGCATCGCGCGAGCGGCGCACGGACCACGCAGGGGGCGAACGCCACCATCAGGGAACTGGTGGCTTTGTCGACTTCCATCCCCAGCAGCTTCCGTTCGCCGATGTTGTCCTTGCCGCACCTGGGGAGGAAAGGGCTGAGCTAGCGCATGAAGAGCGCAAAACAATGGCGAAGGCAGCTTTTAAAAAAGGCAGAGAAAAGGGAAGGGCAGGATCCACCGATGTGAAAACACACAGCCCTGTAGAGCAGGGGCTCCAAACCTTTTCCAGCCGGGAGGCCGGGTTGCGCTCCCTTAGTCAGCTGTGAGGGCTGGACGGCCATTTTGCCCTGCCTGCACGATGGGGGCGGCCATTTTGTCCCAACAGCAGTAGCCATTTTGTTTCTCAAATGACCTCAGAGGGGTGTGGAGGGGGTCACATAAAATGGTGCTGTGGGCCACACCTGGCCCACAGGCCTTAGGTTGGGAACCCCGGCTTTAGAAGCCACGGAGAACAATTTTAGCCTTTGTAACATAGCAACAGTCTTTTCCACGCAGGTATGCGCAACTAGACGCATTTCGTGTCAGAAATTCTTCATCTCTTTTACAAAACCCGTCCTTCTCTTTGCTCGCTCGGACTTACTTGCTGCTCGGGTACGTCTCAAACTCTTCCAGTAACACACTGTGGCTACTGGCCCGGATGGCCGCCGAGCTGGTGCTGATGTTGGCCCGGACGAGGAACTTCAACACCGTGCCCGTATCGGAGGCCAGGAAGACGACGGTGTGGTTCCGGCCCGGCCCGGCCGTGGGGTCCACCACGATCTTCCGTAGCTGATACCTGCTCGGGGGAAACGGGAGTCCAGGCTTAGAGAATCCACATGGAAAAGTTAGCAAAACATTCAGCGCACCGAAATCATGTTGATTTTTATTTGGCGTACATTTTTTGAGGACGACCTATATTGGAGGCAGCCGAAACCTTTGTGAGTTACCGTGCTCAAAAGCACACACTAAACTCACTGAATAGTAGAGGCGTGCGACAGCTATTCAAATGGTCGGTCATTTGGTCATGTATTTTTACATGGGAACATCAGAACAGTTGCAGCTACCACTAGGCCTGCTGCCACCTCAGCTGAATCACATCCCCTCGTGGCATGCATGTTCCAGCAGAGTCCAGACAGATTTTCAGGCATACTCTAGCTGTTCAAATGGTCGGTCATTGGGTCATGTATTTTTACATGGGAACATTAGAACAGTTGCAGCTACCACTATCCCTGCTGCCGCCTCAGCTGAATCACGTCCCCTGGTGGCATGCATGTTCCAGCAGCAGCCAGACAGATTTTCAGGTGTGCTGTAGCTGTTCAAATGGTTGATCATTGGGTCATGTATTTTTACATGGGAACATTATAACAGTCGCAGCTCCCACTAGGCCTACTGCCGCCTCAGCTGAATCACGTCCCCTGGTGGCATGCATGTTACAGCAGCGGCTGGGCAAGCCAGTGAGCTGACGTCGAGTGCGAAACCATCTTATTGGATAGTAAGCCAGTCATATCTGACTCTCTACGCTCCTCAAGTGTAAAGCTAAAGCTAAAGGTCACCCTTGCTCGAGAGCCAGTCGTATCCGACTCTAGGGTTGTGCTCATCTCTGTTTAGAGCCAGCGTTGGTTGCATTTCCGTAGACATGTGGCAGGTTGAGAATCCCTGCTCTAAGCCTTCGTTCCACCCAGGCTCTCCACGCCAAAGAAACCTTCTTAATAAGCTACGCCTGGATTAATCAGATTCAGGAGTTTGATCCCACTTTAACGAGCCCGGCTCAAAGCGACAGGATTAGGAGCTTCGTGGCGGCCTGGAAATCCAATTCTCCTTCTTCCGTGTCCAGGCCAGGCGTGAAACTGCCTCAACGAAGGCACCTTTTTGGGTGAGTTCATTCGGCAGCTCCTTTCGCCTGACCTAGTGTGAGAAAGATTAGTCGGCAACACAAGGAGGCCGTTACCAGGGTACGCCTGGTCGTGGCTCAAAAAGACCACAATCTTCGAGCAGGCTCTTTCTGTGTAACCTCTGTCGGTCCATGACCCTCCCCAACCACAAATCCCATGATCCTGTACTGTGATATTTAAAGCCATATCGAACCGATATAACTCTGTAGTGCGGCTTACACTGCTAAAAGGTTCCTGGATTGTCTTCTCCTAGCAACAATTTACATCCAGGATTCTCAAACCTGTGGGCCGGATACAGCCTACGGCACCATTTCGTGTGGCCCCCCGCCACGCCAGGAAGTGCCGTGTGATGGAAGAAGGACAAAATGGCCGTCCGGCCCCTAAGAGCTGATTGAGGGAGTGTGACCCCCCCCCCCCCGGGCTGGTGAAGGTCACACACAGGTATAAGCGCAGATGCAAATTCATTTTGGCATCTCCATCCCAGAAGTCAATTAAAGGGAAGGTTTTTTCCTGTTGCCTCGTTAAAACGGCAATTATCCCCACCAATTAATTCCGGCTGTTTTGGAGACAAAGCGAGCAATGGAAATAACACAGGGAACAAGAATAGAAAAGCGGATACAGTATTCTCCTTTTAGAGGCCGAGTGTCCAAACAGAGGGGCAGGATGAACTCTGTGCTGGGGGGGAGGGAGGAAGCGCCCCCATTGGGCTGCTGGGCAGAGGGGCGGGGTAAACTCTGTGCTGGGGGAGGGAGGATGCGCTCCCATTGGGCTGCTGGGCAGAGGGGCGGGGTGAACTCTTTTGCTAGGGGGAGGGAGGATCCGCTCCTACAAAACAGCCACTCCTTTTGAAGCTGTTGGGACAAAATGGCCGCAACCATAATGCAGGCAGGGCCCAATGGCCGTCTGGCTCTCGAAGCTGACAGAGAGAGCATGACCCGGCCCCTGGCTCGAAAAGTTTGGGAACCCCTGGCATAACGCATCCCCAAATCTATGTACCTTCCCCACAGCTGAACCATCTCGGGGGTGTGTGTGCATTTCTGGCATGAGAGACAACAGGAGTGACGCTTGATTAATTTCCTATAAAGCAGCAATTAAGGCAGATTTAATTAGAAGCCGAGCGTCTCGGCTGCACTGCGGAGGAAATTAACGGGGCACTCAGCTTTCTGCAGTGTTATTTATTTATTTATTTATTAAAATAGCCCATTTTAAAAGTGTCCTGTCACCTGAAGTGATACTCAAAATTGTTTTAGCACAGGGGTGTGAAAACTATGGTCCGGGGACCAGATCCAGCCTCTGACACCGATTCACCTGGCCTCCGAAGCCCTCATTGCTCCCGGAAGCGGAAGCAAAACCTGCCTGTACTGGCACATTTTACTTCCGCTTCCAGGCTTTGTGGGCCTGATGAATTGGTGTCGGGGGCCGCATACGGCCCCCAGGCCATAGTTTGGGCACCCCTAGCTAAACATTTTTATTTTTGTTTGCTTTCTCCCTCACCGGGCCACGGTCCGGATGATCCAGGGCGCGTTGCCCAAAGACGGCACCGACTCGTCCATCAGCGGGTGCGTCTTCACAAAGTTGAGAATCTCGTCGGGAAGGAAGCTGGACGAATTGTAGCGCATCCCCGGCGCCGTGCACATCCCCGGCCTGGGAAGTAAAGGGGGAGAAGGGGCAACGCATTGAACCAGTTCAAATGGCTGCGGTGGGTCTCAAGAGCCAGGTTCGGAAGGTGGTAAGTTGCCAATGTCTTTTAACTCACCGCGGCTTTGGCACCAATTCCTCTGGTACCGGGGTCCAAATGGATTCGGGGGACTTTTGTTCGCGGAAGCGTCCTTCAAAGATCGCGGCGATCTGGGCCATGTCAAAGGCGCAGACGGCAGATCCAGGGATGCTACGAAGGGAAACAGGGAAATCTGATTTGGGGATAGAAAAGAATCCGGAGTCCCAACACGTGGCCAGTGATGGGATGTAACAGATTCGCACCGGCTCGCCAGAACCAGTAGTAACTTTTCCCTGTGTCCTGGAGAACCGGTAGCAGCTATTTTTGGGGAACCACCTTTGGGCCTTACCTTTTCACTGCGCATGCGCACCAAGTACTTGGTGTGCATGCACGCCTAAAGTGCTTGCCACATTATGCATGGCTTCCTTGCTGTCCTCCCAAGCAGGGAGGAGGAAGAGAAGCTGCTAGCCTGAAGCTCCCCAGGGTAAGTGACTCACCTTTGGATGTGGTGTCTCTGTTTGTATTTTAATGTGTATTTAACACCTATACCTATATTGACGTACTACCACAGTTCCAAAAGCGGCCTGGCTTGGGGTTTTTAAACAAAGTCTTGGAGTTACCTCATCCATAAGCTACACCTGCGCTGTTCCAAGTGCTGTTCCAACTGGAGAACCCTTAAAGAGGTACAGCTGTTTTACATTTACATTAAGGCATATTATCCTGGAGAACTGGTTAGGCAAAGACTTAGTACCTAACTTCTTTAACTGTTGAAAAGTGCCAAAATGAAGCCATCTTGTGGTGAGTTCATTCTGTAGTTCCTTCCATCTGACCTTGTGTGAGAAAGATCAGCCAGAATAAGCTTTAAGCTCTGGTTTAAAAGCTCTGGTTGATTTGTGTTTGGGGTGGCTGTTTGGGTGAGTGGGTGTATTTTAATGTATTTTTTATTTTATTTATTTATTTTAATTACGGGTTTGTGTTGTGGCTGGGTGGGTGAGTTGAGGGGTGTGTGTGTGTGTGTTTATTTTTATTTTATTATTATTATTTTTCTTTGGTCCCGCCCACATCATGATGTCATGATGTTGGCTCCACCCACAATGTCATGACATCATGACACCAGCTCTGCCCACACTGTGATGACATCATGGTGGGGTAATAAAAATTTTGACATCCCACCACTGCACGTGGCGATTCTGACGGGATGGTGAATACGCTGCAGTTTGTAGCCTGAACTTTGAAGGCGTTCTCCAAGGTGCTGAACTGGAGAGAGCTCTTTTTAAAAGTTCGAGCTAAAAAACTGCAGCAGATCCGCCTCCTCCGCCATCCGAACTATAATCTGAAACCCATAGAGCAGGAGTTCTCAAGCTGTGGCTTGTGGGCCAGATGTGGCCCACGGCACCATTTCATGTCCCCCCCCACCACCTCCAACACACCAGGAAGCTCAATGTAGTGGAGGAAGGGGCAATATGACCATTAGGCCCCTGAAGCTGTCCTGGGACAGAGACAGGCACTCAATCCGCATGCAGCACCCAGGTCTTGAACTGCCGCCCTGCCAGCCTTCCAGCTAACAAGGCGAGCTTCTTAACCGCTGAGCCACGCGGGAAGATCGCCGTCTGCCTTAGCTCGATCTACTTCACAGGAAGGTTGTGTAAATGGAAGCAGGAAGAAGGAAAGACGGGTCAGATCAGGGGTCAGCAACCTACGGCCCATGGGCGGATCCGGCCCATGGTGCCAAATCATCTGGCCCAGGCCCTTGTTCCAGCCTCCACCGCTGTAATCAGCCTCAGACTTGTCTACCACAGACTTGTTTATGGTAGTCCGGCCCCTCAACAGTCTGAGGAAGTGTGACCCTGGCCCCTGACATTAAAAGTAGGCTAAAAAAGTAGGCCGGAGAAGAAAAGTAGGCTAAAAAAATGCAATGACCAGCTCTCACGTGATGAAGCACCTGTGAATCAAAGCTGGATCTTGGGTGACTCCAAAGCCCATCATCCCTCAAAACCCCGCTGACCTGTTGGTAGGGGTGGAGAAGACGGCCAGCACCACCGGCCTCCCGTCGATCTCCAAGATGTCCGTGACCGACTGGATGACGTTGAAGTAGAAGTGAGAATCGCCCGGGACGGAGCAGTTGAGGCGGGCCTTCAGGTAGGAAGTCCACTGCTTCTCCAGCACCCGTTGAGAGCCGCCCATGTCGTTCTTGCACACCCGAGCCACCCGTGAAACCACCACCTGCACGGGAAAGAGCTTGCGGTTGGCCGTGCTCGAAAGCCAGCAGTCTCCGACTCCAGTGCCCACCTCTGTTTTATAACTCAAGAGCCAGCGCTGTAGACGTTTCCGTGGCCATGTGGCAGGCACAACTCGACACCGCTGCTACCTTTCCCACTGAAGTGGTCCCTATTTATCGCCTTGCAATTTCGAACTGCTAGGTTGGCAGGAGCTGGGGCGGAGACGGGGAGTTTGCTCCGCCGAGCAGCCCTCGGGTATCTAACTGCCGACCTGCCGACCTTCCAGCCGTCAAGTTCGGAGTCAAGTTCGGAAATGGGGAACCAGCAGGTAAAGAATTTGTTACTTTGGGCGATGACAATTGAGGGAACAGGCTGACCTTCTCCAAGTAGTTGAATTCCATGGCGATCTCTCGGAAGAAGAAGTAGACGTGGCTTTTCCACTCCACGGCGTGGACGAAGTACGGTTCTATAGGGGTAGAATGGAAGAAAACGGAAACACAGGTCAAGTCGGTTTCTTTTAGGGAAGGGACGCCGCGGGGAGCATCTGGCCTGACCCAGCAGCCCAATGAGAGTGCTTCCTCCCTCCCTCCAGCACCGAGTTCTCCCCGCCCCTCTGCCCAGCAGCCCAATGGGAGCGCTTCCTCCTTCCCCCCAGCACAAAGTGCACCCTGCCCCTCTGCCCAGCAGCCCAATGGGAGCGCTTCCTCCCTACCCCCAGCACAGAGTTCGCCCGCCCCTCTGCCCAGCACCCCCAATGGTAGCGTTTCCTCCCTCCCCTGTCGCTGTGTTGGCACTTTGCGACAAATAAGTGGGTTTTGGGCTGCATTTTGGGCCCCCAGGTCTCTAAAAGGTTCCCCGTTACTGCTCTAGACCAGTGATGGCAAACCGTTTAGAGACCCAGCGCCCAGACTTGACCGACTGCTGTCTGTGTGGCGCAGAGGGGGCGGGGCGAACTCTGTGCTGGGGTGAGGGAGGAAGTGCTCCCATTAGGCTGCTGGGCAGAGGGGTGGGGTGAACTCTGTTTACCTTCTTCAGTCGGCCATATTTCTCAAAGGGAGGGGAGGGAGAAAAAAACCATAATACATATGGACAGGTAGAGACTTATGGCCCACCCTGTACGTGTTGTTGTAAACAGGAAGGGAAGGAATGGAGATTGAAAACTTTTGGACACAGATCCATCCGGCCCTACCTTTGAACCACTTGGAGTCGTGCTTGACGGTGCGCAGGGTGGGGCTGTCTCCAAGGCTGCGGTATATCACCGCATCGATGGCCAAGAAATCCGTGACGGTGGCCGTAAAGAGCATCCCTCCTACCACGGAAAGGGATACACAGAAAGAGGGCGAAGGATCAGCCGGGGAGAGTTTAATCTGGGGAGAGTTTGAAACAGCCAACAGCTTTCAAGGTCAAGGTCGGCCTTGCTCGAAAGCCACTCGTATCCGACTCTAGGGCTTGGTGCTCGTCTCCGTTTACAGCCAAAGAGTCCGCATTGGCAGATGTTTCCGTGGGCACGCGGCAGGCATGACAAGTCACCGGAGCGCACAGAACGCTGTTTACCTTCCCACTAAAGTGGCCCCTATTTATCTATGTGCAATGTCTTGCTTTGGAACGGCTAGGTTGACAGGAGCTGGGACAGAGACAGGTGCTCACTCCATCGTGCCGCACGGGTCTTGAATTGCTGACCCAGCGACCTTCCAGTCATCATGTTCAGCGTCTTAACCCCTAAGCCAACACAGTCCTGACGGGGTTAGACTATCTGGTGCTGTGGGCTGGATTTGGCCCACGGGTCTTAACTTGGGAACCCCTGAGTTAGATTGCTTTCTGGCCCACATCCCTACAGTACCTACGTCCCTGCAATACTGACCTGTGAAGAGGGCCACGTTGGCATGTTTGGGGTCGTAAGGGCACCGGGCCATACCACTGATATTGTCCCCAATGAGTTCAAGCGCATCCATCTGAAGGAAGGAGAAGAGGGTGAGGAGAGAGACTGGGTTGAGTGGTCTCACGTGGTTGGGAAAGCCATTGACATTGTGTGTGTGTGTGTGTGGCGGAGAGAGACACTTGATCCGCTCCAGATTTTCGTCAGAACAGTGGCCAAAATCCTATTGTGGGCATTTTGTGCATGTAGAAGCATCGGCTTTTGCCATTTACCAGCTGCTAGTTTTGGGCCAGATTGGACGGCTCCTCCTTTCCCCATTTGTGAACTACGCGGGCCAGTGGTGGGCGCCAAAGCTTTTTACTACCACTCTGTGGGCGTGGCCAGGTGGAAAGCCCTGCGTTGCACCCAAATTAGGATTAGTTTATCTCAAAACCTGGGTGGGCGGGGCCAGCCAGAATTTCTGCTACCGGTTCGCCCAAACCGGTGTGAACCGGCTGATGCCCACCACTGCTGTGGGCCCATGGCCAGCAATGGGTTCCCCAATGCTTGCATCATTGCTGTCACGCAACCCCCTATATTACAACAGGATTTGGGCCACCATCACTCTTTAACATCCAGGAAGGAAATTTACTCTCACACATTGCAGTACAGTCAAACCTCGCTTAACAAGCATTTCACTATGCGAGTTTTGCCCCATAGAAACACTTGTTCTGCGAGTTTTTCCATAGGGAAAAGTCCGACTCGCATGGCGAAAAATTCGTTATGTGGGTCTGACTCGCATAGTGAATTTTTCGCATAGCGAGCAGCCTCGCAGAACACATTAAATTTGTTACGCGAGGTATGACTGTATTTGTGAACCTCTTGTTACAACCGCCTCTGTGATTGGTTACTGTTGACAGCATTACAGTAAAACCTCTAAATACGATTTCTCCCCATTCCACAAGGTTATTTGTATGTTGAAAACACATTGCATTATCAGAAGAGGACACTAGATGTCACCGTATTTAATTTGTATGTTGAATTTTTTCCTATTAAAATTGGTATGTCAAAAGCACATTGCATTATCAGAAGAGGCCACTAGATGTCACCGTATTTTATTTGTATATTGATTTTTTTCCTATTAAAATTGGTATGTTAAAAACACATTGCATTATCAGAAGAGGCTACTAGATGTCACCGTATTTTTTAATGTTAAATTTTTCCTATTAAAACTTTTGTATGTTGAAAGCACATTGCATTATCAGAAGAGGCCACTAGATGTCACCATATATATTTTTTGTATGTTGAATGTTTTTTTAGCCAGAATTTCTATTTGTACGTTGAACTTTTTGTAAATCAAACCATTTGTATGTCGGGGTTCCACTTGTATCTTAATGCAGGGGTGCCCCAACTATGGCACGTCAGCCAGATCTGGCCCCCAATGCCAATTCATCTGGCCCATACCGCCCACAGAAGTGGAAGCAAAATGCACCCATGTGCATGCAGAACGCTGCCGTAAACGCAGCTGCGGCTGTTGTAAACACATTTACAACAGCATTCCGCACATGTGCAGGCATGTTTTACTTCTGCTTCTGGTGGGAGGAGGCACATCACTGGCCCAATCAGCTACCAGGGGGGCCTGGTCAGGCCTGTGGCCCGCAAAGGTTGGCCACTCCTGTCTTAATGAATTAAGTCCACACCTTGGATGTCAGTAGAGGACAGAAATAAACTCTACGTAAAGCAGGCAATGTTTATGTCTAGATCCAGGGATTACTCACACTGTAGTTGGCACAGATTGGGTTGAAAGCGTTGGTGCCGCACACGAAAAGCGTGTTGTCGTTGCGAAGAAGCAGCACCTTGATAAAGTTCCGGCATTCTGCCTGAGAGGGGAACAAAATGAAGACACGGGAAAGACAAACCAGCTCGTTAATCGAGGTGTTTACGATTTTAATAGCATTTTGTGTTTCCCAAACTAAATTTTTCACTAGAGCGGCACCAAATTGCTACAGTGCCGTAGTGCAATGCCCGCCATGACTCAGCCAAGATCCGAAGCAAGCGTTCCACCCAGTGGTGGGTTGTTAAAATCTTCACTACCCCACCGTGACGTCATCATGATGCGTAGCCGACATCATGACGTCATGGGCGGAGCAAAATAAATAAATAAATAAAATTTAAAAATGTCTGCACATACATCAAACCTCCGTTTGACACATGCGTAGTTCATTTTTTAGTGTGCATGCGTCAAACTGCTATTTGACGCATGCGCACTAAAAAAATAGAGGGGGCCAGAGAGATGACCGAACCGGTCACCTGGGTTTTTACAACCACCCCGGCAACCCCTCCTGATGGGGTGCTACCGGTTCAGGCAAACCGGTCCGAACCGGTAACATCCCATCACTGGTTTCGCCACGTTTCCTAGCTCAGCCTCTTTGCTATTATTGCCCTCCCAACAACGGCTTCCGCAATAACAATGTGCCCCTCCACCCCATCCGGCCCTCCCCACTAGTTCCTCCCCCCCCCAAATGCCTGCTCTAGCAGACACTTTTGTGATGTCTATTGATGGTTTCCCCCTCGCCTCTTCCTTCCATGCACCATCCGAACGCGGCTCCTGTCTCCGTTTCCATGGTTTCAGATGCAGGGCCGGAGACAAAGATGGTTGGGGGGGGGAAGCAGCTCTTTGAGGGACTAAGATGGGTAGCGCATGTGTATGTGTTTACTTCCACCCACGCCATGGCCGCTTCGGGTTTTTTGCCACTGACGCGCTTCTTTGTCGTTTTGCGAAAAACGGTCCTATTCGGCCCAGTTCCGGGCCTTGTTGAAAAGTCTCAAAAAGGGTACATCATCACCATCTCCTCCTCCGTCATCTTCTTCTTCACCTCCTCTATCATCATCATCACCATCTTCTTCTTATCTATCTTCTCTATCATCACCATCTTCTCTTCTCTATCTTCTTCTTCTGTTCTATCTTCTCATTCTCTTCTTCTCTGTCATGTTCTCTATCTTCTCCTTCTTCTCTACCTTCTCCTCTATTTCTTCTCTTCTTCTTCTTCTTCTGTTCTATCTTCTCATTCTCTTCTTCTTTGTCATGTTCTCTATCTTTTTCTCTATTTTCTTCTTTTTCTCCTCTATTTCTTCTCTTCTATCTTCTTCTTCTATTCTATCTTCTCATTATCTTCTATCTTCTTCTTCTTCTCTGTCATGTTCTGTATCTTCTTCTCTATCTTCTCCTCCTCCTCCTCGATTTCTTCTTCTCTATCTTCTCCTCTTTCTCCTCCTCCTCTTCCTCTCTATCATCATCATCATCATCATCATCATCATCATCATCATCATCATCATCATCATCATCATCATCTGCTGCTGCTGCTGCTGCTGCTGCTGCTGCTGCTGCTCCACTATGGAACACCACCTTCAGACCAGGAGTTCTCAACCTTTTAAAGCTGGGGGCCGGGTCACGCTCCCTAAGACAGCTTGGGGGGGGGGGCGGATGTCCTTTTTGCCCTTCCTCCACCACATGACACTTCCTGGTGTGGTGGAGGTAGTGCAGGACACACACACACATGAAATAGTGCTACGGGTCACATCTGGCCCACAGGCCCCAGGTTGAGAATCCCTGCCCTAGACACTTCTTTGAGCTGTAGGAAGCACAAAACTGAAGCAACCACTATGACTGCCAGGAGTATAGAGATGAGAACCCTTCCCACCGGCAACCACATATCCCATCTTCCTCTCTCCTCCCTCCTTCCATCTCTTTCCTTTCCAGGTCCCCGAAAACATTTCATATCCGACATGATTTATTAGGAGGCTGGTATAATTGGTTTTGTAATTAATTATTTCCGGTCGGTTGGTCGGTACAGACGCGTCTCGTAATCGGTGCGAAATCCAATTTCCAGATTCTATTAACACCTCCCTGGGCTACGTCTAAGGCAGGAGTGGTAAATTTCCTAAGTATCCTCCCTGTTTCCTCCTGGGATAAAATTTAGGGCTGAGGATTGAGAAAAATCCCTCGGGATCGTGGGAAGTTTAGATTTGCCAGATGGCGAAGGGCGAACGTGAACACCTTGCAGCTGAGGTAACCGTCTGTAACTCCAAAGTATCTACGTTGCAAATTCGTCTACCTATCCATTTTGTGAGAAAAAGAAACGAGAGTTTTCACCACACACTGGTTCATTGTTCTTGTTCTTGCTTTAGCTCTTGCTCTTGTTCTTGCTCTTGCTTTAGCTCTTGCTCTTGCTTTAGCTCTTGCTCTTGTTGCTGCCACCAGATTTATTTATTTATTATAGTCAGATAAGATGGCCAAAAAGACGCTACCCTTCAGATGTTTGGATCTGTGATCTCATGCGAACGAATGTGGAAACATGACACCAAAATGGTGGTTATGTGGCCTTCTGGTTAAAAGTAAAGGTAAAGGTTTCCGTTGCTCGAAAGCCAGTTGTATGTTCTGTGTACTCCGGTGTCTAGACATGCCTGCCGCGTGTCCACGGAAACGTCTGCAGACGCAGGCAGTGCTGGCTCTTTGGCTCTGAAACGGAGATGAGGACCGAACCCTAGAGTCGGATATGAGTCTCCTTTCATGCCCCCAAGAGCTGGGACAGAGACAGGCGCTCAATCCGTCCTGCAGTACCCAGGTCCCGAACTGCCACATTTCCTGCTAATGTCGGAGTTCTCAACCTTTATAAGCTGAGAGTCGGGTCACGCTTCCTCAGATGGCTTTGGGGGGCCAGATGGCCATTTTTGACCTTCTTCCATCCCATGGCACTTCCGGGTGTGGTGGAGGCAGTGGAGGGCCACATGAAATGGTTCTGTGGGCTGCATCCGGCCCACGGGCCGCAGGTTGAGATTCCCTGAGATAACAAGAGGCGCTTCTTAACCCCTGAGCCGATGCAGCCCCCTCAGACATCTCTCCCAAGCAACTGGGCTTGTGTCGGGTGCCCAGAAGGCCGTACCTCATGTTTCCCCTTCATCCGGCAGATGTTGATATCGTGCTGGTTCGACGTCCACGTCAATTTCTAAGGGACGTAAACAAAGACAAATCAAGGGAAGCAAAAGAATTGGGGAGAGGTCGACGATGGCGCAAACCGACCTCGCCACTCTGAAAACATTTGCCTCCAAACCGCACCAAGATTTCCTGGCTACGCAAGGAAGGGAAATACCTTTAGTTTGGACCATTAAAACAAAAACAAAGTGTGCTTCCGTCATCTATCCCAGCTCCTGCCAACCTAGCCATTCGAAAGCAAGGCATTGCAAGGAGATAAATAGGGACCACTTCGGTGGGAAAGGTAAAGTGTTCTGTGCGCTCCAGTGTTTATACGTGCCTGCCACATGTCCAGCTTCTACAGACACAGCCAGGGCTGGCTCGCTGGCTATAAACCGAGATGAGCACTGAGCCCTAGAGTCAGATACAAAAGGTACTTTGCTTACCCGGTGATATCGCATCTCTCCGGCCAAAGCAGGCTCCAAGCTGATGCGGTACAAGTTATCGCTGCACCGTATTGGCGAGGGAGAGAAAGGAAATTAAGAGATTTTAGAGTCCCTCCTCCATTTGCAAAATCCATGCACCAACTGATTGGACCAAAAATTGCTCAGTCCACCATCAGACCCAAAAGCACATGGCTATCTATCATCCTTCCCCTACTGATTGTCATGGTTACAAATCCAATTCCCATCGGTGGGAGTTGCCGAAAGTGGAGATCACCCAATAAAACAGGGCACAAAACCAGTGTGAAAGCAAAAAATGGCAAGTAGACAAATAGGGACAACTTTGGTGGGAAGGTACTGTAGATACTCATGTATAAGTCTAGTTTTTTAGCCTCCGAAATGAGATCCGAAAAGGAGACTTGACTTATACTCGGGCCGACGACCCCAAGGGTCCCAAAACTGCGGTGGTGCAAATTCAAACATATATTTGTTTTTAAAAGCACTAACACTACCGTAAAAATTTGAAAGCGTCCCCACAGAAATGTCTAAATTAATTATTTTTTGTTTATATTGTTTTCATGTATTTTAATTGCTGAAACTCACAATCAGCTGCTGCATTTTCCACCCCCGACTTATATTCAGGTCAATCTATTTCCTTAGTTTTAGAAGTCCAAATTAGGCACCTTGACTTATATTC
Organism: Furcifer pardalis; assembly: GCA_030440675.1. Classification (NCBI taxonomy): domain Eukaryota; kingdom Metazoa; phylum Chordata; class Lepidosauria; order Squamata; family Chamaeleonidae; genus Furcifer; species Furcifer pardalis. The sequence goes on from CP126898.1 coordinate 44,457,985, forward strand.
GGGATGACTTATCGTCGAGTATATACGATAAACAGTGTTCTGTGCGCTCCGGTGTCTAGTCATGCCTGCCACATGACCACGAAAACGTCTGCAGAAGCAGACAGGGCTAGCTCTTCGGTTATGAAGCAGAGATGAACACTGAGCCCTAGAGTCGGATACGACTGGCATTCAAACAAAAAGCCCTTTCGTGGAAGATGTAGAAACTCCTCCTGGCCGAGCGCAGCCGAACGCTCTGTTTACAAATGTGCCGCATGCTTCATTACCCCCCACCTCCGAGGCACACGGCCCGGAGTTTAAATGTCCCATAAAAAAATCATAAGTAGATAAAATTATACACCCAGAACGGGACTCGCGATGCGCAAAGGCTTGGGACGGGACGCCGGCAGAAGGCAATAGGTGGGCGAGCAGAAACAAAGGCTTTCTTCCAATCCTAGGGATTCTCAACCTGCACCCGCATCCGGCCCACAGCACCATTTCATGTGGGGGCCTCCCACCGCCTCCACCAAACCGGGAAGTGCCGTGGGGTGGAGGAAGGGCAAAATGGCCATCCGGACCCCCAAAGATATCTGAGGGAACATGACCCGGCCCCCAGTTTTAAAAAGTCTGAGAATTCCCAGAAGTCTCAGTCGATTCCCCAAAGCACCGAACAGCCGATGGACTGACAGAGGCTTCTGGGAATTGAAGCCCCCCCCCAGTGGGGCCTGGGCCCCATGTTGAGAACCACTGATCTAGATCAATGCTCCTCAACCTTTCGGATTTGGACTTCAATTCCCAGAAGGCTCAGTCGATTCCCCAAAGCACCAATCAGCCGACGGACTGACTGCGGCTTCGGGGAAACAAACCCCCCCCCCCCGTGGGGCCTGGGCCCCATGTTGGGAACTGGTAGGGCAGAGGTTCTCAACCTGTGGCCCGTGGGCTGCATGTGGCCCACAGCACCATTTCATGTGCCCACCACCGCAGTCTCCACCACACCAGGAAGTGCCGTGGGGTGGAAGAAGGGCAAAATGGTCGTCCGGCCCCCGGAGCTGTGGGAGGGAGCGTGACCTGGCCCGCCCCAGCTTATCCTAATTTTCAGGCAAGGTGGACTGTCTTGTCTGGAAAGGGTCTCAAAGGTTTGGGGGGGGGGAGGAGGAAGGATGGAGAAATGGTTACAGCAGGGACGAGAAAACATCCTCGCTTCGAACAGGGCGAACATTGCGCTAGATCGCCTCTCCACCGAACCATCTTCCTTTCAAATGTTAGGCACGTCGCTCTCCACCGGCGGTGAGAAATATTTTCTTTCTGTCTTTCATGCGCTGCTTAAAATTGGCCAGCATCCCCATTGCTTCCACCCGACCCTCTGTTGCAGATTCATCATGATTTCCTATTCCCCCCCCAACCAGTTTTTGGCTGTTCTCACGGAGAGCAGGTTGCTATGGCGATGCCGCGGGTTGCAAGCATCGCCGTGCGGCTGGCTCGCTTCGGACTCGAGCGGCACTGTGCCTCTTTGTGTGATATCCCTCCTTCCCCTTCCCCTTCCCTCGGCACATCTCACAAAGATTTGACGCCTGGTGTTCTCAACCTTTTCAAAGCCAGTGGGCCGGGTCGCGCTCCCTCAGACAGCTCCAGGGGCCAGACTATTTTGCCCTTCTTCCACCCCATGGCACTTCTGGGTGTAGTGGAGGCGGTGGGGCCACGTGAAATGGAGCCATGGGCCATATCCGGCCCACCGGCCAAAGGTTAAGAATCCCTGATTTGATGGTTCCGTTCCGAACTTTGTGAATATCGGCATTTTCCTACCGAAAGCCAACACTGTACGTTAGCCGTAGCGTTCCTACAACTTGATGTGAAAGCAAAGCAATCGGACTTATATGCCTGACCCCTATAAGCGCTCCGGTGCGCTCCGGTGTCTAGTCATGCCTGCCGCATGACCACGGAAATGTCTGCTACCCTCCGTTAAGACGGGCTCAAGTTCGAAAGCGAGACGTTGCAAGTAGAACAATAGGGACCACTTCGGTGGGGAAGGTAAACAACATTCTGTGCACTTCGGCGTCTAGGCACGCCTGTCACCTGTCACATCTGGAGACGCAGAGAGTGGTGGCCTTTTGGCTTTGAAACAGATGAGCACTGAACCCTAGAGTCGGATACGACTGGCTTTCGAGCAAGGGGAAACCTTCACCTTTACCATAAGTGCTTAGTGGGCGGTTCACGAGTTAATTAGCATTTTTTTGCCCCATCTAACCCACCTTAGGATGATGGAAGGCCGAGTCAACCTTGAGCCCTGGCCAGGATCGAACTCATAACCTTTTGGTTGCAGTGCAGCAGTTAAACAATATCTTATTACCGTTCTCCTATAAACATTGTCCGGTTGACAATCAGCATCCGTTGAATATTAAGGCGCTCAACTCCCACATCTTGGCTGAAGAAACGGCCCATCTTGTTGCCCACGAAGACCGGATATTGCTTCACATCTGTGGGAGAAACAAGCAGAAAGTTTTGATTTTCCAGTAGCTCCAGTGGTTAAGACGGCTGACCGGGAGGCGGAAGGTCCGCAGTTCGAAACCCGAGTACAGCACGACGGAACATGCAACCAATCTTCGTCCCAGCTCCTGCCAACCTCGTTCAAAAGCAAGACATTGCAAGTAGATCAATAGGGACCACTTTGATGGGAAAGGAGACAGAGTTCCATGTGCTCCGGTGTCTAGTCGTGCCTGCCACGTGACCATGGGAACATCTACAGAAGCAGACAGTGCTGGCTCTTTGGCTATAAACAGAGATGAGCACTGAACCCTAGAGACATTACCTTTTATAACCATCCAGGTTTGGTTACCGAATCAAAGCAGGTTTACTTCACAAATTCCCACCAAATGTCTTTCAGACCACCTTGGTACTTTCAAAAACAGCAGGAGGGGAAAGAATCGAACCAAATCAGTACATTGGTTTATACCTTTTATCACTTCTTTAACTTGTTATGTTGATCTCTACATAAAAAGCCAAAGTCCTTCCTTCATCTAGACCAAGGTTCCTCAAACTTGGCTCTCCGGATGTTCTTGGACTTCAATTCCCAGAAGCCATGATCAGAAGGGTGTGCTCACTTGGACTTCTGTGAATTGAAGTCCAAGAAAACCTGGAGAGCCAAGGTTGGCCATTATTGATCTAGACCAGGGTTCTTCAAACTTAGCTCTCCAGATGTTCTTGGACTTCAATTCCCAGAAGTCATGATCAGAAGGTGTGCTGACTTGGGTTTCTGGGAATTGAAGTCCAAGAACACCTGGAGAGCCAAGGTCAGCCATTATTGATCTATACCAGGGTTCCTCAAACTTGGCTCTCCGGATGTTCTTGGACTTCAATTCACAGAAGCCATGATCAGAAGGGGTGCTGACTTGGGCTTCTGGGAACTGAAGTCCAAGAACACCTGGAGATCAAGGTTGGCCATCACTGATCTAGACCAGGGTTCTTCAAACTTGGCTCTCCAGATGTTCTTGGACTTCAACTTCCAGAAGGCCATATCAGCATGTGTGCTGACTTGGGCTCTTGGGAACTGAAGTCCAAGAACACCTGGAGAGCCAAGGTTGGCCATTATTGATCTAGACCAGGGTTCCTCAAACTTGGCTCTCCAGATGTTCTTGGACTTCAATTCCCAGAAGCCATGATCAGAAGGTGTGCTGACTTGGGTTTCTGGGAATTGAAGTCCAAGAACACCTGGAGAGCCAAGGTCAGCCATTATTGATCTAGACCAAGGTTCCTCAAATTTGGCTCTCCAGATGTTCTTGGACTTCAATTCCCAGAAGCCATGATCAGAAGGTGTGCTGACTTGGGCTTCTGGGAACTGAAGTCCAAGAACACCTGGAGAGCCAAGGTTGGCCATCACTGATCTAGACCAGGGTTCTTCAAACTTGGCTCTCCAGATGTTCTTGGACTTCAACTTCCAGAAGGCCATATCAGCAAGTGTGCTGACTTGGGCTTCTGGGAATTGAAGTCCAAGAACACCTGGAGAGCCAAGGTCAGCCATTATTGATCTAGAGCAGGGTTCCTCAAACTTGGCTCTCCAGATGTTCTTGGACTTCAATTCCCAGAAGCCATGATCAGAAGGTTTGCAGACTTGGGCTTCTGGGAACTGAAGTCCAAGAACACCTGGAGAGCCAAGGTCGGCCATTATTGATCTAGACCAGGGTTCCTCAAACTTGGCTCTCCGGATGTTCTTGGACTTCAACTTCCAGAAGCCCTGATCATCAGGTGTGCTAACTGGTGCTTCTGGCAATTGAAGTCCAAGAATATCTGGAGAGCCAAGTTTGAGGAACTTTGATGTATACAACCCCCATTTCCATGAAACTAGAAATTGCCCAGATGTTGACTTACATTCCTCCGGGGCTACGCTGATGGGGCCATGTTCTTCTGGGAACAGTGCTTGGATCCCTGCCTCCCAGACCAGGATAAATATGGCCAGTGAAGAGGTGGCGAGCATGATGTCCATGCGCAGAGCCCGTCACACCTGGAAAGGTTCAAGATAACAGGAGATGGTTTTGATTACCTGGACAAGCCACTTCATATAACTATGTTGAGTGCATAAAGGTTGCCCTTGCTTGAAGGCCAGTCATATCCGACTCTAGGGTTCAGTGCTCATCTCTGTTTATAGCCAAACAGCCAGCGCTCTCTGCATCTTCAGACATCTCCCTGGATATGTGGCAGGCATGACTAGAGCACATGGAACGCTGTTTATCTCGCGACCGAAGTGGCACCTATTTATCTACTTGCAATTTCTTGCTTTAGAATGGCTAGGTTGGCAGGAGCTGGGACAGAGCCGGGAGCTCGCTCTGCCGTGCATTGCTCAGGTCTCAAACGCCGACCTGCCGGTCCTCAAGTTCGGCATCTTAATCACTTGTTAAAGTCATGCCGGCCACATGTCCACGGAAACATCTGCAGAGGCAGACAGCGATGGCTTTTTGGCTGTAAACAGAGATGAGCACCGAATCCTAGAGTCAGATACGACTGGCTGTTGAGCAAGGGCAACCTTTAAGGTCATCTAGACCGTCCCTTCAGTGCTACAATCCTCAGGTAAAACACCTGTAAAAGAGATAAAGAAGAAATAAAGAAGTATTGCTTTGAGTCTGTCCACCACCAATATGAGTTCCAGGATGGAGCCAAACATACATTTCCTGGATAGCTCAGTGGTTTTGCTATCTGGTTACGGAGCCAGAGGTTGGGAGTTCAAATCCCCACAGTCCCAAATGTTCCCTCTAGAAGACACCAGTAAATTACTTTGCTATATTTCTTCCCATCCAGAAAACCACACCAATATTACACCGCATCACAAACCACACCGCATCGCAAAAATAAATACGTAACTATTGCCTGCTACTTGGACGACTGTATATACTTGAATATAAGCCGACCCAGATATAAGCCGAGGCACCTAATTTTGACGGGGAAACTCGGGAAAATATATTGACCCGAGTATAAGCCGAGGGTGGGAAATGCGGCAGCTGATAGTGAGTTTCAATAATGAAAATGTGGTATAATTAATTAAATTGTTGGTGCGTCTAAATCCGGTGCAGTCTTGGGACCCTCGCCATTGACTCGAGTATCAACCGTTTCCCCTTTTGGACTAAAAATACTAGGCTTATACTCGAGTATATACAGTAATCCATGCGTCCAAGACTAAATCATGTGCGCTGAATCCAAATCCGAAGTCCGATTCTGCCTCGGACGACCAGATCTTAAGTTAGTAAATCTCACCCTCTTCTATAGGTTCTTGCATTCATCGTGCGCGCGAGATTTGGCAAAAACGTAGCAAAAATGTGCCACTGCATGGCACTTCCTGGTGTGGTGGCAGGCCACGTGAAATGGTGCCGTGGGCTGCTTCCTTCCAGCCCACAGGTTGAGAATCCCTGGTATACAGAGTTTTTGTCCCTCAAAAGTCTGGTTTATGACCTTCTTATGCCAAATTTGAAGGCAGATGGGGTCTCAAGTTGCATTAGCTGACCAATATATGAAATATGACTCAGCCATCGCTACAGCCCAATAATGAAATACCCATTACGGGAGACGTTCGTAATCTGACCACTGCATGCCAAACGGTGTATAACTCATGCCGATAAATTCCCTAATGGGATTATACAGCCCTTGATGAAATATATTTCCTCTCTGTTTCTCCCCGATGTGCTGATTTTATTAGATGCTTTTGTGTCCTGCTCTTTTGGAAGTGGGAGGGAGGGGTTATTCGCCCCTTTTGTCTTCTCTCTGTGTGCCAGGGATCCGGCTCACGGGCCTCAGGTTGGGAATCCTGGAGCATGGCCTTCTGCAAAGTGAAGACGTATCCCTCTACGTCTCCAAAGCCGTCCTTCCCGAAGGCAGAGAGCGGAAAAAGACAGAGCGGATGCTATCCGAGGGAGAAAGGCAAATCCAGGCAGCTTCATTTGCATGCCAATTATCCAGCGATCGTTATCAAGGCCGCTTTGCCAAGTTTAAGCCAACGAACAGCTTTTGAAAGCTGTTGTCTCATGCAGACGGAAATCAGTGGCAGAGGTAAGGGCTGCCTTTTTGTCTCCCATCACCTTGTGTGTGTGTGCGTGCGTGCGTGCACACGCATGCACACCAAAACAAACAAATCAATCAATCTGTGATTTTTATCCAGCCATCCACCTGCTCCATCCTTACTTCATTGCATCAACCCTCCCACCCACCTGCTCCTTCTTTAGTTCCACCCACCCACCCACCCACCTACTCCTTCCTTAGTTCCATCCATCCATCCATCCACCTGCTCCTTCTTTAGTTCCATCCATCCATCCATCCACTCCTTCCTTAGTTCTACCCACCCACCCATCCATCTATCCATCCGCTCCTTCCTTAGTTCCATCCATCCATCCGCTCCTTCCTTAGTTCCACCCACCCAACCACCCACCCATTCGCTCCTTCCTTAGTTCCATCCATCCATCCATCCACCTGCTCCTTCTTTACTTCCATCCATCCATCCATTCCTTCCTTAGTTCCATCCACCCATCCGCTCCTTCCTTAGTTCCATCCATCCATCCATCCATCCGCTCCTTCCTTAGTTCCATCCATCCATCCATCCATCCATCTGCTCCTTCCTTAGTTCCATCCATCCATCCATCCACTCCTTAGTCCATCTATCCACCCACCCACCAATCCACTCCTTCCTTAGTCCATCCATCCATCTGCTCCTTCCTTAGCTCTGTCTGTCCATTATGACTGTGAGCCTCCCTGAGTCAGGTTCCCCTGATTGCGTGGCCTATACATCGAAAAATTAAATTAAACATTAAATCCATCCATCCACGGACGTTCTTATCTATCCACCTTCCAAAAGGAGACAAATTCAGCAGCGTCGGCGGAACTGGTGAAGCCCATCCAGGTTTTAGTCCGATCACTGAAGGAGATATCCAAGGTGGTGAACCTCACCAAGTGGAAGGCACAAATCTTGCCTTCTCTCTCCCTTTTCACCCAGCGATCGCCCATTAAGAGTTCTCACTTGCTTCTTACGGTTGTGGGACGTTGACGGGAGGCAGGAGATGGGCGATGGCTCTCTTACCCTCCTGTGGTTGTTGACAGGCAATCAGATTATAATTAATGAGATCGTTTGATGAGGACGGGAGGCTCTTTGGAGGAATCCAACAGGGAAATTCGCCCCGCTTCCGGCTGATGAGATGTCCAAGCGCCAGACGCCTGTCAGAGATGATACTACTTGCCAAGAGTTCTTCTCAGAGAGGAAGTAAAAGAATTAGGCAAATATTACCAAATTCTTAGCGACCAAATTCTCAGGGACTGCAGTGACTCAAGTGGTTAAGACACTGAACTCGCTGACTGGGCGGCTGGAGTTCGATTCCCGGGTACTCCATGATGGATTGAGTGCCCGTCGTCCATCCCAGCTCCCAGCCATTCAGAAACAAGGAATTGCAAGTAGAAAAACAGGGGACACTTCGGTGGGGAAGGTGAACAGCGTTCCATGCGCCATATCTGACTGTAGGGTTCAGTGCCCACCTCTGTTTAAAGCCAAAGAGCCGGCACCATCTATGTCTGCAGACGTTTCCGCGGACACGTGGCAGGCATGCCGCGACACCAAACGTTGTTTACCGTATATACTCGAGTATAAGTCGTCCCTAATATAAGTCGAGGTACCTAATTGGGACCTCTAAAACTAGGAAAATAGATTGACCTGAGTATAAGTCGGGGGTAAAAAATACAGCAGCTGCTGGTGAGTTTCAGTAATTAAAATACATGAATATACAGTACAATGAATTAATTTAAACATTTGTGTGGCTATTTTTTTAATGTATAAATATAAGTCTAGTTTTTTAGCCCCCCAAACGAGGTAAAACAGGGACTTGACTTATACTTGGGTCAACGTAAACACTCAAAACATACCCACAGAAATGTCTAAATTAATTAATTTTACCGTATTTTCATGTACTGTATTTTAATTACTGAAAACTCACAAGCAGCTGCTGTGTTTTCCAGCCCTGACTTATACTCAGGTCAATCTATTTTCCTAGTTCTAGAGGTCCAAATTAGGTACCTCGACTTATATTCGGGACGACTTATAGTCGAGAATATACAGTATCCCTTGCTCGAAAGCCAGCTGTACCTGTCTCTAGGGCTCAGTGCTCATCTCTATTTCAAAGCTGAAGAGCCAGCACTCCTGCTTCCGCAGGTGCTTCTGTGGCCACGTGGCAGGCATGACTAGACACACAGAATGCCGTTACCGTCCCCCCAAAGGGGGTCCCTGTTTATCGACTTGCAGTTTCCTGCTTTCCAACTGCTAGGTTATACAGGGGTCGGAATCGACTGTGCAACTGAACGACAACAAAATCCTATTCCAGACCTTCCCACCGAGGTAGGCAATATTTAACAATATTTTCCTTTTTTTACAAAAAATTCAGCAGGGTGGGGAAAGAAGGAAGGGAAAAAAAATCCTTGTGAAGGACAGGAGGACAAACCAACAGATATACAAGATAAAATGCAGGCCAGGACACGGAGGAGAATAAGAGATGGGACATGGAGGAGAATAAGAGATGTTTTGTTCGGAGGCCAGTTTCCGTCCCAGGCAGCTAGTAAAAGAATCCGAGGTAAATGGAATCGCGGCGGCTAGAAAGCCCCGAGGGAACCCTTGAGAGGAGAGGCTGTAACTCAGCGCAGGTGGAGAGGAGGCCAAAGAACCCCCCAGAGGGAGAGATACCCAGCCTTTAATTATTGCAATTAAATCGTTAATGGGTTTTTCTGAAAGAGCGGGCCAGAGATAGTTCCCGTCCCAGAGTCTCCGGGGAGAGGCCTTCGTTCTGGCCGTGGAAGGAGGTGGAGAAAAATGGGGACCGAGTCGAACTAGATCAGGGGTTCTCAACCTTTCTTGGCCAGGTCACGCTCCCTGGGTGGGCCGGATTTGGGGTCCACCACAAATACACGTTGCAGCAAAATGCATCCGCCCCTGTTGTCGATGCGTTTACGACAGCTGTGGGCATATGCTGAAACGGCAGACACGGCTGTTTCTGGCGGTGGCAAGGGCGGCGGGCCACACCTGGAGTGCCGAGGCTGGCCCACACCCCGCGGACTGAAAACCCCTCTGTGCCTTGGCCAGAAGAGCAAGAGAGAATATTGGCGGCCAACTGGATCGGGAAGCCTCCACTCCCACTTACAAGAGTTCACCCAGAGAGCAAGAGGAAACGCGGCCGGATCTGGAACAAAGCCAAATTGTCTTCCCTCACTTGTCTAAGACAGGGACTCTCAACCTGCGGCCCGTGGGCCAGATGAGGCCCACAACAACGGTTCATGTGGGGTCCCCCACCTGCTCCACCACGCCCGGAAGTGCCATTGGGTGGAGGAAGGGCAAAACGGTTGTCCGGCCCCCGAAGCTGTCTGAGGGAGTGTGATCTGGCCCACAGGCTTTAAAAGGTTGAGAACTCTGGGTCTCAGAGAAGTACAATTCCTCAATGGTTCCCCCCCCCCCCCCCCCCGCCGCCAACTGTTCTTTTGTGACGGGGCCCATATTGGAGGCCCCATAAATCAACGCCTCCAGTCTCCATCCCATTTCTGCCAGGGGCCGCTCTGCTGGGTCTCCACTTAAACACGCCAAACTCCTTTCAGTGCTTTGACCCCGGGGGCGACCTTCTCTCATGCTCAAATTGCTCCGTCAAGTGCCTTTAAAGCAGGAGTTCTCAACCTTTAAAAGCCGGTGGGCCATATCACACTCCCTCAGACAGCTCCGGCGGCCGGACTATTTTGTCCTTCATCCACCACATGGCCACTTCCTGGTGTGGCGGAGGCGGCGGAGTGCCACACGAAATGGCACCATCGGGCTCATCCGGCTGTGGGTGGAGAATCCCTGAATTAAACCATCTTGCACTCCGGCATCTAGTCATGCCTGCTGGGTGTCCGTAGAAACGTCTGCAGACGTGGACAGCGCTGGTTCTTGGGCTATAAACAGAGCTGAGCACTGAACCCTAGAGCCGGATATGACCGGCTTTTGAGCAAGGGCGACCCTTTCCCTACTAACAGAAGATCCCTGATTGGTATTCACATTTGCTGTAAAGTTTCACCCCATTTAGTTGCAAGTGGTTAGTAGAGGTGAAGGTCACCCCTTGCTCAAAAGCCAGTCGTATCCGACTCTAGGGTAGAGTGTTCATCTCCATTTACAGCAGAAGAATCGGCACTGTCTGTGTTTGCAGATGTTTTCATGGTCACGTGGCAGGCATGACTAGATCGCCCACCCAGTCACACGCCCACACCCACAAAGCAGGCCACGCGCACAGAGTCTGCCATGCCCACCAAGTAGTCCACACCAACAGGGTGGCAGAAAGAGCTTTGTACGGCTTCGATTTTTCTAACAGCAACATCCTCCCGGTTTCCCTTTGCCCCGGCAACGACCCGTTTCGTGCGCACCGAGTCACTTTGGGAAAATGCACAGGAAGGAATCGCTCTGGGCAAAGCATAATCTCCGGCGGCTTAGTGATTAAGCAGTCTGCCTTGTTAGGCTGGCACGCCAGCAGTTCGAGACCCGGGTCCTGCATGACGGATTGAGCGCCCGTCTCCGTCCCAGCTCTCGGGGAGGTGAGAGGGGCCTCATCCGGTTGTTCCCTTTCGACCCAGAATGATTTCCGACATGAATTTATTATCATAGCAGTTCGAAGGCAAGGAGATTGCAAGTAGATAAACAGGCGCCACTTCAGTGGGAAGGTAAACAGTTTGAACAGCAAATCTCACCCAGAAGAAGAAGAACCAAACATTGGATAGGTCGGAATTGATTTGATGGTGCCGGTTATTCTTTCTGAGAATGTTTCCATACGGAAGTGGCGCCCCTTGCATGTGGCGGATGAAAACCAGCTTGCTAATAGGAAAGGGTGCACCGCTCCCGATCGGAATTCAATGCACAGTCAATAAAGAAGCAGGCCAGCGCATCGGCCTCGGCAATCGGCCCCGCTGTTAATTAGCAGCAACTGGAAAAACATCTCGTCAGTTAATTGATAGCCGGCCTTGGCAGTGCTAACCCCGGCACATTGTTGCACTGTTGGTTGTGGCAGGTGAGGCTGGCCGCCTCCATGCGCTGCCCCGTTCTTGTGTTGGTGAGACTTGGTTAGATGTTCAAACTCACTGGCCTCTTGGAAGAGCCAGTGTTGTCTGCGTTTGCAGACATTTCCGTGGACACGTGGCAGGCATAGCAGCGCACAGAATGCTGTTTACCTTTCCCACCGAAGGGGTCTCCTTGCAATGTCTTGCTTTCGAACTGCTCGGCTGGCAGGAGCTGGGACAGAGACAGGCGCTCACTCCATCCACAAATTCGAGAATTTTGCAACCTATCCACATATTTAGGTTTAGGCCACCCTTGCTCGAAAGCCAGCCGTATCCAACTCCCGGATTCAGTGCTCATCTCTGTTTATTAGCTGAAGAGCCAGCTCTGTCTGTGTCTGCAGACGTTTCCGGGGACACGTGGCAGGCAGGGATGACACTGGAGTGCATGGAACGCTCTTTACCTTTCCCACCAAAAGGGTCCCTATTTATCTACTTGCAACGTCTTGCTTTCGAACTGCTCGGTTGGCGGGACAGAGGTGGGCACTCATTCCGCCCTGCAGACTCGGGTCTCAAACTGCTGACCTCCCGCCTTCCAGCAGGTGTCTTAGTCACTTGAGCCACTGCAGTCCTCATGGCCATGAGGATCGCCTCTATTCGGATATGGCACAAGAAGAAGAATACCTTGGAGGACGGGCAGACCAGACCAAGGCGATGCCTTACCAACCTTAAGGGGGCAGAAGCCCCTGTGTAAAGCCGAGGGATGCGGTTCCTCTGCTGGTCCAACCTCTGGCGCACTCGGCCACAACCTGGCCGTAGGCTCTTGGGTCTGCTGCATGCACAGGATGCGCGGCTGGCGAGGCCTTGGAAGGTGAGTGTTGGAGCATCGCCACTCAGCAATTCCACATTCATTGGCCATCCATGCGCCTGGCGAAGGGACGCCACAATCCAACCCTTCGGTCGGGTGCCAGGTTGCTTTGCAAACCCGATGGTGGAACCGAATGAACTTAAATAAATTGGGGAGGAGGGAGCCGTGTCCGTCCTTGCCATCCGATCCCCCTCTACTCTTCCATCGGGTCCCCTCGCCTTCCCCCCTTCCTAAGTTTCCCTTCCCTCCCTCTCCAGACAATGAAACAAGAGTTGGATTACAGCTCCTGTGGCATGAAAAAAGCAATACGTCTTTTTTCTTTCTTTCCATCTATCTATCTATCTATCTATTTATCTATCTATCTCTCTGTCTGTCTATCTATCCACACATCCCTTTCGTTCTTTCTTTCTCAACTATCCTTTTCTTTCTTTCCTTCTTTCTTTCCATCTTTCTTTCTTATCCATCTATCCACACATCCCTTTTCTTTTCTTTCTTTCTCAACCATCCCTTTTCTTTTCTTTCTTTCCCAACCATCCGTTTTCTTTCTTTCTTTCTTTTCTTCCTTCCTTCCGTATGCATCCATCCACACATCCCTTTCGTTTTCTTTCTTTTTCAGCCATCCCTTTTGTTTTCTTTCTTTCTTTCCTTCCTTTCTTCTTTTTTATCCATCCATCTACACATCCCTTTCGTTTTCTTTCTTTCTCAGCCATCCCTTTTGTTTTCTTTCTTGCTCACCCATCTCTTTTCTTTCTCTCCCCCCCACCCCCGATGGTCCTAAAGTTTCACAGGGCAACCCCCCCCCCCGGATGGGATGGGTGGCAGGCCAAATGTTAGGGATGGGGGGGATGGGGTTACCGCTTTACAAGGCGGCCCCGAACAGCCGGCCCCGGAGACAGGTGGTAAAGGAGGCCTGCGGCGCAGGAGAGAACTGGCGTGCCAAAGGTACGCAGAGGTAGAGTTCTTGTGCAGGGAAATCGAAGATGTGGTTTTATTAAAAGGCAAGGCACATTATTAGGTTCTTTTTAATGGGGAAGAGTTTGAGCTGCAGGCAACACCTTGAGCTTGTGGTGGATGCCCAGGGAGGGGGAAGGAGCATGGATGGGTCAGCTGTTCCACGCCTGGCCTCCAAATCTTTGCTGCGACAGGTGATCCGAAATGGATGATGTCACCCTGTAACCCAAATCTCCTCTCCGGGGCAGCTGGCGGGATTGCCAAAGCTGGCTCCAGTGCTTCGGGGTCTGCTGGTGATGATGTCAAAAGCATTTGGCCTCCATTGAGGCGTAGGGTTACCAAGGTCCCTGTCCTGAAATCCCAAGGTTTTGTGTGTGTGTGTGTGTGTGTGTGTGTGTGTATGTGTGTGTGATCTATCTATCTATCTATCTATCTATCTATCTATCTATCTATCTATCTATCTATCTATCCTTCCCTTCTTCATTCTATCTATCTATCTATCTATCTATCTATCTATCTATCTATCTAATCTATCTATTCATTCATGCATTCTATCTACAGGTATTTATTCATGCATTCTCTCTCTCTCTCTCTTTATTCATGCATTTTATCTATCTATCTATCTATCTATCTATCTATCTGTCTGTCTGTCTATCTATCTAGTTACTATCTGTCTATCTGTCTTTCTATCTATTCATGCATTCTATCTATCTATTCATGCATTCTATCTATCTATTCATGCATTCTATCTATCTATCTATCTATCTATCTATCTATCTATCTATCTATCTATCTATCTATCTATCTATCTATCGTATGCTGAACTTCACTTGTATACATTAATGTTGTTCTATACCAGGGTTTTCCAACCTAAGTCCTGTTGGCCAGATCTGGCCCTGGGTGCCATTTCAAGGGTCCCACCCCGCCCTTCCACGGTCATTACAGAGTGATTAGGGAATATTCGGTTTTATATGTTCTAACCCAGGGGGTCCCAACCTAAGGCCTGTAGGCCAATTAGGCCCGCCTGGTGCCATTTCACATGCCCCCCAAGGGCATTTGAGAAACAAAATGGCCACCCCCTGTGAAGCTGTTGGGACAAAATGGCCACCCCCCCCAATTGGGCAGGCAGGGGCGAATGGCCACCCAGCCCTCAAAGCTGTCTGAGAGAGTGTGATCCGGCCCCCAGCTTAAAAAGGTTGTGAACCCATAGTCCAGACCAGGAGTTCTCAACCGGGGGCCGGGTCATGCTCCCTCAGACATCTTTGGGTGCTGGACAGCCATTTCGCCCTTCCTCCATCACATGGCACTTCCTGGTGTGGTAGAGGCGGTGGGGGCGCCGCGTGAAATGGCACTGCAGGCCACATCCGGTACACGTGCCGCAGGTTGAGAATCCCTGGTCTCGATTGTGCGTGGCTTCCCGTGGCATCCAGCGTGACCTCGACGGTATCTCAAAATATTGAAGCTTCCCTTCTCTCCGAATATGTATCTGTCTAGCCTGGTATTTTCCACTCCATTTAGCATCAAAACCCCGGGGAAAAGAGAGAAACGGAGAGAGAGTCCGAACTTTTTCTAAACTAGAAATGCAAGTTATCCTGCAAGAACTTTGGGGTGAGTGGGGAACAGTTTCGAACTACAGCGCCCAGTTTCCCCCAGTATGGAGGCAATCATGACCCCCAAATCCCAACAGAAACCCCGGCGAGGGAGGAACAGAATTACGGACACGAAGATCCACGTCAAAGATCTCCAGATTTGCTTGCACAGCCAAAGAGTCAGTCAGTGCTATTTGCTTCTGCAGACGTTTCCGTGGTCGTACGGCAGGCACGGGACGCTGTTTACCTTCCCCACCGAAGCGGTCCCTGTTGATCTCCTTGCAACGTCTTGCTTCCGACCGGCTAGGTTGGTAGGAACTGGGAGGGAGCCGGACGCTCGCTCCGTCGTGCTGTACCCCGGTCTCGAACTGCTGACTTTCCGTGGCGTTAGGTCCAGCGTCTTGACCGCTTGAGCCACCGCAGTCCCAGGACGCAAGAGAGCAAGACAGATCTCAAGGGGGTAGAGAGGACGTGGGGAATTTACAGTGGGGCACGACCGGTGGCACGCGCCGAACCCAGAGGGCAGCTAATGATGTGTCACCCTTCACCTCCCCCGCCACAGGTCGAGCGGCGCTGACGTTTACTTATAGCTCATGTGCCCAAGCCAACTTGGCCGTCGATTCTTCTAGCTCAGGGATTCTCAATCTGCGGCCTGTGGGCCAGATGTGTCCCACAATACCATTTTATGTGGGGCCCCCACCACTTCCACCACACCCGGAAGTGCCCTGTGGTGGAGGAAGGGCAAAATGGCTGTCCGGCCCCCGAAGCTGTCTGACGGAGCGTGACCTGGCCCCCCGGACTAAAAAGGTTGAGTTGAATGCATCCGGCCTGATTATAGTTTGGCTGCCTTTCCACGGCTTTCGATCAAGAACGGCGGGAGGAGGTTTCGATCCGGTTCCTGGCTGCCTCTCAAAAGATCACATATTTGTTATTTTATTCATTTATATTCCCAACCCCCCTCGCCTACGATTTCATCTCTTAAGAGGCAAAGCGGTTAGAGCAGGGATTCTCAACCTGCGGCCCACAGGCCAGATGCGGCCCACAGCACCATTTCATGTGGGGGCCCACTGCCTCCGTCACACCAGGAAGTGCCATGCAGCGGAGGGAGGGCAAAATGGCCCTCCGGCCCCCGAAGCTGCCTGAGGGAGCGTGATCCAGACCCTGGCTTGAAAAGGATGATCAGAATCCATTAATGACCGCTGCTTCGTTAAAAACCCAGAGCTTTGAGGGAGAGATTATCTAACAACCAAGACTGGGTTGCCTTATAATGCAAGAAAAGCTGGTCCGATATACTGTATATACATATCGAAGACACAGAGAGGCTAGTGAAAAGTGGTTAAGACACTCAACTCGCGTCCGAGTTCGATCCCCAGGTACTGCGTGATGGAGTGAGCGCCCGTGTCTGTCCCAGCTCCTGCCAAGCTAGCCGTTGGGAAGCAAGGCACTGCAAGTAGAGAAATCGGGACTGCTTCGGTGGGAAAGGTAGCAACGTTCCGTGAATTGAGGCCTGCCTGTCAAATGGCCACGGAAACGTCTGCAGACGCAGACAGCGTTGGCTGTAAACGGAGAGGAGCACTGAACCTTAGAGTCGGATATGACTGGCTTTCGAGCAAAGGCGACCTTTAACCTTACTTATTTCAATATAGCAATCTATTTTATAGTGGTCTAATAACATGGTGTTCATTTCCAGTTTCTCTATTTTTAACATTTCTTTTTATACACATGGCAATCCATTAAGAGGGTATCCACGTTTCCGTGGACGTACGGCAGGCATGACTAGTGCACGGAACTCTGTCTGCCTCTCCACCGAAGTGGTGTCTCTTTATCTACTTGCAATGCCTTGCTTTCGAACAGCTAGGTTGGCAGGAGCCAGGACTCATGGCGGCAGCTCGCTCCGTCCCGCAGCGCTTGGGTCTCGAACTGCTGATCTTCTGGGCATTGAGCTTCTTATCCACGAAGCCACCGCGGCCCCTTCCCATGTTGCTTTGTGACCTGAGCTGAGGCAAGGCAGGGACCACCTGTTTCGTCTCTTCAGGAGCCCGGCTTGTAAAGAGGTGTTGACAGGCCCCGTGTTAATCCCTCAACGGCAGGGGTTCACAAGCTGCGGCCTGTGGGCCGGATGCAGCCCGCAGCACCATTTCATGTGGCCCTCCCAGCTCAATGGCATTTGAAGACCAGGAGACCTTGAGGATCTCTCTCTCTTGCACACACTTACATGCTCAAACCGGGGCTGTCTGCAGAAGCAGACAGTACTGGCTCTTCGGCTTTGAACCAGAGATGAGCACTGAAACCTAGAGTCAGATACAGCCGGCTTTTGAGCAAGAGAAACCTTGACCTTTAGTCCAAGAAATCTGAAAACCGCCATCCCTAGCGTTGACCGTCAGTCAAACCCTGCCACTGGATTCAGGAGAGCTTGGCGGCCTTCCAAATCCGCAGGGCAATTTGCATATTAAACAGATGCCAATCTGCATATTAAGTATCCATTTGCATAGGGGGACGTCAGCTTTCATCGGTGCCCAAAAATAAACCTACCCAAAAACCCAGCTTTGGAATGTGGAAAAGTTGCAACAGACAAATGAGTAAAGGTCGCCCTTGCTCGAAAGCCAGTCATATCCGACTCTAGGGTTCAGTGCTCTTCTCTGTTTACAGCCAAAGAGCCAGCGCTGTTTGTGTCTGCAGATGTTTCCATGGTCATGTGGCAGGCACGGCAAAACACCAGAGTGCACGGAACACTCTTTACCTTCCCATTGAAGTCATCCCAATTTATCTACTTGCAATTTGTTGCTTTCGAATGGCTAGGTTGGCAGGAGCTGGGACAGAGACGGGAGCTCACTCTGTCATGCAGTACCCGGGAATCGCACTCCAAACTTCCAGTCAGTGAGCTCAGCATCTTAACCACTTGAGCCACCACAGTCAACAAACAAATAAGGGCCGTGTTCAAAGAGCCAACCGAATAAAGTTGTTTGCTCTCACAATTCGACCGCAGCGCCTCGGACTGGAAAATTTCCCAGGTCTGAGAAAAGTCTGTCCATCAATTAAAAGGAACAGCTTGAATGCCAGCAGATTTGCTTTTTAAGTTAAGCTTTGCAAGACCTGAGCTTGCCCAAGCAAGATATGCAAGACCCGAGGTGCTGAACCAACCATTCACTCATTCAACCGACCAACTGACCAACCAACCAACCAACCAGCCAGCCAGCCACTCACTCATTCAACCATCCTTTCACTTAACCATTCACTCATTCAACCAACCAACCAACCAACCAACCAGCCAGCCAGCCAGCCAGCCAACCACTCACTCATTCAACCAACCAACCAACCAACCAACTAACCAACCTACCCACCCACCCACCAACTATCCTTTCACTCACTCATTTACTCAATGAACCAACCAACCAACCAGCCAGCCAGCTAGCCAGCCGCTCACTCATTCAACCATCCTTTCACTTAACCATTCACTCATTCAACCAACCAACCAACCAACCAACTATCCTTTCACTCACTCACTCACTCACTCACTCACTCACTCACTCACTCACTCACTCACTCACTCACTCACTCACTCAACCAGCCAGCCAGCCAGTCAACCAGCCAGCCAGCCAGTCAACATTCACTCATTCAACCATCCTTTTACTTAACCATTCAACCAACCAACCAACCAACCAACCAGCCAGCCAGCCAGCCAGCCAGCCAGCCAGCCAGCCAGCCAGCCAGCCAGCCACTCACTCATTCAACCACCCTTTCACTTAACTATTCACTCATTCACTCACCCACCCACCCACCAAATATCCTTTCACTCACTCACTCACTCACTCACTCACTCAACCAACCAACCAGCCAGCCAACCAGCCAGCCAGCCAGCCAGCCAGCCAGCCAGTCAACCAGCCAGCCAGCCAGTCAACATTCACTCATTCAACCATCCTTTTACTTAACCATTCAACCAACCAACCAACCAACCAACCAGCCAGCAAGCCAGCCAGCCACTCACTCATTCAACCACCCTTTCACTTAACTATTCACTCATTCACCCACCCACCCACCCACCAACTATCCTTTCACTCACTCACTCACTCACTCACTCACTCACTCACTCACTCACTCACTCACTCACTCACTCACTCACTCACTCACTCACTCACTCACTCACTCACTCACTCACTCAACCAACCAACCAACCAACCAACCAACCAACCAACCAACCAACCAACCAACCAATGTGACTGATGGACAATTTCTTCTTCTGAAGTTCGACAGAGGAGGGTGAGAAATGAAGGCTTCAAATCACACATAACGAGATGTCGCCTCAACATTGGAAGAACATTCCTGGCATCAGAGCCCCACGGGAGCCTGCAGATGGGCTACGGAGTGTGGCTGAAAGGGGGGGGGGAGGTTCATAGCCAATGGCGTCTCCTGGACCGGTGTCAATAGTTCATCTAGCCTAGCAGGTCGATTTCACCCAGGTCAAAAATAAATAAATCCCCAGAGGCAAGGTTTTGTAAATTATTCAACTTCCATCTCGGTTTTTCTCCCGAACCACCAAGGCCTGCCCTGTAACTCCTCTGTCAGTGTAGATGCAGACAGCTCCAGGGGCGGCCCTAATTAATTTTAATTACCCGCTATGGGCCGTTGGGAACCTGGGTGGGCTTGGGAAGGGAGAGCGCTGGGGAAAACACACCTGACGTGAAAAGGAAAGGTTGAAGTAGAAGAGAAGGCAAGGGGGAAACTCCAAAGCCCCCGAGATCACACCAAAAGGACACAAAGGAATCAATTAAGGCAGAGAGAGCAGATAACACGGCACAACAACGATTTTGCCACATGATATCGAGTGTGTTGAGTCCAAGTCTGAACTCAGAATTGGCCTCTCGTATAGATTTTAAGGCGTGCTATAGTTGTTCAAACGGTCAGTCGTTGGGTAATTATTTTTACATGGGAACATTATAACAGTTGCAAGTACTTCTAGGCCTGCTGCTGCCTCAGCTGAGTCACGTCCCCTGGTGGCATGCATGTTCCAGCAGCAGCCAGGCATGCCCGGCCAAGTCAGTGAGCTGACGTGAGAAATAGGTCTCTAAGGCGAGATGGACCAAGGGCTTGTCTCTAGTGGATCTGCTCCAGTTTTGAGTACGAACTTTCAAACCTGAGCTGCTCAACCTACAGGAAGCTGCTCAACCTACAGGAACTTTCAAAGCTGAGCTGCTCAACCATGAATCCCTGGTCTGGCGCCACAGCTTCTGTCCCTTCCCTATCCTGATGGTTCCAACGCATTGTTACACCCGGTGGTGGTGGGAAATGCCAGATGAAGAAAAAGAAGATTAAAAATAGATCACAATTCTCCGTTTCCAGACATGGCCTCCGGCCAGCCCTGACTATAAAATCCTGCTACTTTGGCTGGGATGTGACTCAAAGGAGTTGGAATTATATTTCTCCTGCCTCCCCATAATCTACATTTCGTGCATCAATTTATATTTGTTTTAAAGTCTGTCCATAAGTGGAATTGAGATCTTTTCTCCCCCACTATCCAGGTCACACTTTAAAATGCCCAGGTACACAGAAAGAACCTCATCGAAGATTGCGGTATTTTTGAACCACAATCGAAGGTACCCTGCCTAATCTTTCCCACACTGGGTCAGGCAAAAGGAACTGCAGGATGAACTCATCCAAAAGGGGCCTTCATTTTGGCAGTTTCTTGTTTGGCTTAGACACAGAAGAAGAACTTTAACATGCCAAGATGAGGCCACCGTCTTGGCTTGGTCAAGTTGGCCAAACTTAAACGCACACCAGTACACGTTTCCAGTCAGGATCATGGAATTGAGATAGAAACAAGGAAGAACTGCTTAGCTTTTTGGAACCAACCAACTAACCATCCAACCAACCAACCATTCACCACCCTAATCAACCGACCGACCAACCATTCACCCACCCTCAACCACTCACCCATCCAACCAGCCAGCCAGCCAGCCAGCCAGCCAACCATTCACTTGACCAACTCACCCACCCACCCACCCACCCTATCTACCGATCAACCGACCGACCGACTACTCACTCACTCACTCACTCAACCATACAACCAACCATTCACTCACTCACTCAATCACTCACTTAACCAACCAACCAACCAACCAACCATTCACTCACTCACTCACTCACTCACTTACTCACTCAACCAACCAACCCAACCATCCTTCGCTCTCTTTTTTAAAATCATGCTTTTCTGCAGGATCTCCCTCCTGGCTTTTCCACCCCAAACCTCTGCCCGTGCTTCCTCACAGCAATCTTGGGCTGAATCACTTCCTCTCTTGAACCCTGCCAAGTTTCCACCCACAAAAGAATACCCGGGCGAGGACACAATCGAGTCATTTCCTTCTGGGCCAGTGGCTCTGGCAACGAGTTTCTTCTTATTCGTCTAATGCTGTTTTTGTTCTCTCGAAGGGGCGAAATCAAGGGCTGTTAAGGTGACAAAAGACCTGTTCCTCACTAGAACTGATTTCTCTGCATGGAATTCACCCACCCACCCATTCATTCACTCATTCAACCAACCAACCATTCACTCATTCAACCAACCAACCAACCATTCATTCACTCATTCAACCAACCATTCATTCACTCATTCAACCAACCAACCAACCAATTCTGACAATAAAACAACCTTCTTATGAGCGATCCCGGTTGGATCTCGAAGGGGTTGCTAGTTCTTTAAGGTGGCAAAATCAAGGGCCATTAAGGCGACAAAAGACCTGCTCCACACTAGAACTGATTTCTCTGCATGGAATTCCCTCCACTGCCTTCATTTTTGGAGCCTCCGAGGAGGCCTAGCCTAAGGGGAACCGTAGCAGAAAGCATTTTTACACCTATTTTTTACTAAAATACCGCTGGGCAGTTGTCTGCTACGTGCTTGGCTATGGGCCATTCAGAGCTTCGGCCAAAAAAGAGTGCGTCTTGGATGAGCATGGATGGGAATCGAATTCGAACTCTGGCACACTTGATCCTTCACCTGGCTTTGATTGAAGTTTGGCACCAATGAAGTCTAAGCCTTCTTCGCCTCTAGTTCTTTTGCTTTATTAGCAGACATTCCTCCCGGCTGGTAGCCAAAAGATTGACGGGCAAGTTTGAAAACTGACCCGAAACGCCAAAAGAGAGAAAAAGCCCTACAGCAGTTTCATTCCCAAATTATAAACCAGGGATTCTCAACCTGCAGGTTGGATGCGGCTCATGGCGCCATTTCATGTGCCCCCCCCTCGCCTCCACCACACGTGTGCTCAAGATACTGCCGTTTACGACAGCAGCGGCGATGAGCACCAGATCGTAGATTCGGAGACGACTGATCTTCGAGCAAGGAAGTCCTTTATCTAGCTAGTTGAGGATTTTCTGCAAGGAAAGCTTCGGAGATTCCTGCCTTTTTTAAAAACCCGGGCGATGCTGCCAAAATTCCAGATCTGCAAAATGCCGAGCAGGCAACTTAATACTTTCCTGATACTCTTCCAAAAAACCGGAGCGGAGAATCCCCCTCTTCCCAAAACAACCCACCTGGCCTGCATTTCTCCCGGCTGTCAAAGCTACACCCCGCCGGAGCGGAGCCAGGAGGACCTCTGAGGAATGAGGAGATGTTACCGCAAGAACTGACCAACCCACCCACTCAACAACCCTCCCCCAAATGGGATGAGGGCAAAGGTAAAAGTCGCTTCTGCTCGAAAGCTAGTCATATCTAACTCTAGGGCTCAGTGCTCATCTCTGCTTATAGCCAAAGAGCCAACACTGTCTGCGTCGGTGGGCATGACTAAACCAACCTCGTCGCGTTGTCCACTGTTCGTATCCGAGCATACATTTCCCCTGGAAGTCATTGTTTTCCTCCATCAATGGATGTGTCTCTGGTGACACTCAATAATCTTGGCATGGAATATGCGGCCGCACACATTACACTGAATAGACGGCGGAGGGCGTAACTGAGTTGGGTAGTAGGCAATACGAGCTACCATGGGCCTAATTGAGCCGGAGGGTATACTACCAGGGTGCCCATACTATGACCTGTGGGCCGGAGCCGGTCTCCCACACCAATTCATCCAGCCCATGCTCTCGTGTTTGTCACTTAGCCTCTTCACGTCTGTGGCGTCCTCCGCTGAAGTGATCGGTGGTAGCAGCAGAGGTGGCTTGGCGGTAAAGTGGGCGATCCATGGCCACTGCCTACCAGGTTTGCGGGTTTATACCTGACACCTTAATGGCTTGTTTCATCTGGACCTTATAACTCTTCAAAGGAGCCCCGTGAGGTCTTGTACGGGAGCTAAGTTCCCCATACTGGTAGAAACACCGTTACCTTTCCCACCGAAGTTGCCCCCATTTATCTCTTTGCAATTTATTTATTTTTTGCTTTCAAACCACTAGGTTCGCCCTACACGTCACTACGAGGGGCTCAGTGTGTACATAATTGCTATCGCTAGTGGCTGCGGTGGCTCCAGGGTTAGGAAGCCCGCCTTGTTCGCTGGAAGGGCGGCAAGTCAGCAGTTCGAGACCTGGGTACTGTGTGACAGAATGAGCTCCTTTCGAAAGCAAGGACACTGCAAGCCGATCAATAGGGACCACATCGGTGGAGGAAAAGATCTTGGGGACATGAAAGGAGCCCCATTTGGGCGGCCCCCGAGCGGAGTTTCTCCCACAACGATCCTTTCAGCCCAGAACAATCTCTGACACACGGATCTATATATATATATCCCTTGTGAAAGGAAGTTGTGTGTGTGTTGTGTGCGTGTCGATGTGTGTTTTTGCAGCTCCGTTCATTAGTCTTTCTCCCCCCCCTCCCTTGTGCTCATCTGGAAACGTCCGCCAGCATATCACGGGCGCAGGGAGGTGAGAAAGCCAGGCTTGCCAGAGGCGCCGCGAGCCGAAAGCATGAGTCACACGGTGACTTCTGCATTCTCTGGCGTGGGAGAAAATAAAGGCCAATGCACACGCACATGCACATGAAGCGTTTAGCCTCTTGTTTATCGCTGGCTGATTGCGGCAACCAAGATACAATTGACCCCAGCTCTGCTTGACCTTGCAACAAAACAGTGTGGTTGTAAAGCGGAGGTGAGCGAAAGGCAGGGATTCTCAAACTGTGGCTTGTGGGCCGGGTGTGGCCCACGGAACCATTCCACGTGGGCCCACCACCACCTCCACCACACCAGGAAGTGCCATGGGGTGGAGGAAGGGCAAAATAGCCATCCGGCCCCCGAAGCTGCGTGAGAAAATGTGACCTGGCCCCTGGCTTAAAAAGGTTGAGGACTCCTGGTCAAAGGCCTATAGAGGAGGTGGTGGATTCGAAGGCCTCTTTTGGGGGGGATTGGGACCCCTTATAGGTCTATGTTAAGGTTATCCTGCTATGGTAATAGAGTACACCAAGAGTTTTCAACCTTTTAAAGTCAGCGCTATTTGCTTCTGCAGACGTTTCCGTGGCCATGTGGCAGGCACGGAATGCTGTTTACCTTTCTACCAAAGTGGTCCCTATTTATCTCCTTGCAATTTCTTGCAATTTCGAACTGCTAGGTTGGCAGGAGCCGGGACAGAGACGGGAGCTCATTCCGTCCTGCAGTACTCGGGAATCGAACTGCTGACCTCCTGCCTTCCAGTCAGGATCTTAGCCACTTGAGCCACTGCAGTTCTTAGATAGATAGATAGATAATAGATAGATAGATAGACAGATAGATAGATAAGTTGTACCTTGCTTAAAGAGCATAATGCGTTCCACAGGATTGCTCTTTAAGCGAGTTTGCTCTTTAAGCGAAACACCATTCTAAATGACCAATTGTGGGGGGAGGGGGAATTGTGAACCCCAGTTTATTTGTTAAGTGAGTTTTTGGTTGGTTTGATTTGTTAAGCGAAGCGAACATTCAGAGAAAATTCTGCTCTTTAAGCGAGTTACTCTTTAAGCGAGGCGCTCTTTATCTGAAGTTTGACTGTAGATAGATAGATAGATAGATAGATAGATAGACAGATAGAATGCATGAATAAATAGATAGACAGATAGAATGCATGACTAAATAGAGATAGAATGCATGAATAGAAAGATAGAAAGAATGGATGACTAGATAGATACATAGATAGAATGCATGACTAGATAGATAGATAGATAGATAGATAGATAGATAGATAGATAGATAGATAGATAGATAGATAGATAGATAGATTGCATGAATAAATACATAGACAGATAGAATGCATGACTAGATAGAGATAGAATGCATGAATAGAAAGATAGATAGAATGGATGACTAGATAGATACATAGATAGAATGCATGACTAGATAGATAGATAGATAGATAGATAGATAGATAGATAGATAGATAGATAGATAGATAGACGGACGGACGGATGGATGGATGGATGGATGATAGATAGATAAAGATTAGGTGGATGGATCGATTGATTGATTGATTAAGAGTAGGTAGGTGAGCAGGTGAATGGATGGGTTAGATAGATAGACAGACAGACAGACAGCTAGATAAAGATTAGGTGGATCGATCGATCGGTTGATTAAGAGTAGGTAGGTGAGCGGTTGGTTGGTTGGATAGATAGATAGATAGATAGATAGATAGATAGATAGATAGATAGATAGATAGATAGATAGATAGATAGATAGATAGATAGATAGATAGATAGATAATCCCTGAAAGAGACCCTACTGCCAGAAACTCAGGCAGAGGTTAACTAACCTGACCACCCTGAGGACTAACGGCCTTGGGTGACAAAGTCCACAGGGAAGGGTGATGGTCCCCAAGTAGATTAAGCCCCACCGGAGTCCATCTTGATGGAGGACAGAAGTTTCATCCATCCTGGCCTGGGGACGACGATGTGGACTTTGTGTGCCCAAAGGGCTCAGGACCAGAAAGTGACTTGCGGACCCGGATCCGTGTTACTATGGGTGTCACGCTGTGATGCGGAAAGGCAGACGAAAGGCCACAGCATGATATTCTCAGGAGAATCTTCATGGCTGATCGCCATGAGGATTGCCAAGACGCGGATCCGGCTACGGCAGAAGAAGAAGAAAGTACCCCTTTGTAGGAATGTGGAGGTTGGGGGGGAGAAGGATTTCTCTGTGCTGTAATGTCCCAGCGGATTGGAAGGGAGGCCAACGCTGTGACCAGAGTAGGAGGGGAAGCAATAACATGAACTCGTTAGGAACCTTGGCTGGAATCCCTTTTGACACTCAAGATTGATGTGCAGAAAAAGGCTGGGTTTCGTGTTTTAAGGGTGAATGACTTTGCGCTCACGGTGTCACACGGTCTGCCGCAGCCGATCTGCAGAGCCTGTTGCTACCTTTAAGTAGTCCCAATAATGGAGCAGGTGGCCTCAAGGTGTTGACTCAGAAGATGCTGCCTGAGTTCCTTGTAAACAATCAAAATTTCGTGTCGGGAATTATTCTGGGTTGAAAGGATTTTTTGAGGGAAAATGCAAAATAAACATGTTCAGGTGAGGGCTACTGGTGGACAACAACACAATGCATGAATGTGGAGAGGTACAGAATCCATTGGATCATTTACTGGTCTGCCAATGATTGCCAGAAAGAGGCACCGATGAGGACTTGGGGGTTGGCCAATGCCAAAGCCAAGAAAGTAGGCTCCATTTTGGCAGTCCGGGGTTTGATTGGGACAAGAAAGACGAAGATGACAGCAAGCAAATAACTTGTACAAGACAGTCAGATAGATAGATAGATAGATAGATAGATAGATAGATAGATAGATAGATAGATAGATAGATAGATAGATAGATAGATAGATAGATAGATAGATCCAAGCAGGACAAACAGACAGACAGATAGATAGAATGAATAACATTAAGGAGATGGATGGATGGATGGATGGATGGAAGGATGGATGATGGATAGATAGATAGATAGATAGATACACATGGCTGTCGTAAATGCGTTTACATCAGCCATGGACGCGTTTTACGGTCGCAATTATGGTGGGAGGAACTGTCTGAGGAGATGTGGTCCCTGGACCCCGGCTTGGAAAAGGTTGGGAATCCTTTTCCATCATCCTCCTCCTCAGCCTCATGCCTGGGATTTTATTTTTGCATGCAATTAAGCCCAGCTTCGGCGCAAGACCTCCCCAAAAACCTGGTCGATGTCTTTGGCCAGCAGTTTAATTAAACAGAACGCTGCCACCATATGAAGATCCATGGATAGGTATCTGCAAAGCCAGGACATCCTTTTAGCCTTCCAAAGGAGGTGGGACTTGTCACATAACAGGATCCGCACCCCCCCCTCCCCGAGGCAAACATCCTAAGCTGATTAAAAACCAGCCACGCGTGAAAGAATAATAATAATAATAATAAAAAATCTTAATGAAGTCCCAGGCTAACCACATTTTTTATGCACCTACTCACACAACGAAGAAATCAGTTGGCAATACTTTTGACCAACCTTGAGACACCTGTTTGTCA